>JAVQIZ010231092.1:0-60361 GCA_036023535.2 Galaxias brevipinnis | reverse complement strand
TCTTTGGATTATGTCTTTCTTTTCTGCACTGTGGGCCTGTCAAAAACATCTCTCACTCCAGCTGCCTTCTGCTTGAAGAACTTGCTGTTCTGAGCGCTTTCCTGAGCCCAAGCAGAGTCAAATGATGTGGTGTCCTGGTCCACCAGATGTGTATACTTGGTGCGCCCAGAACGTCCAAAGTTCTTGACCTGTACAGTAAAATGCAGATGTTAAACCAAAGGAAATAAACATGGTTTAGTTATTGCACAATTGGAAGAACAATCCATTATATTTTAATGTTTAAAAAAAGCTATTCCAACACATGAATTCCAATTCCAACAGACCTGCATGACTTTGGGCAAAATAGTTTTGTTGAAGTGGTCCTCCAAAGTTGGGGCGCTGAAGTCTCTCTTGAACACTTCCTGCTCTGCATCCTGGAAAATAGATGACATTCAAAATTATTTAAATGTATTGTTAGTTATACGCAGCCTGCACATCCAATTTCAACAGATGCATACCATGAAGAAAGCTCCTCTGTGGTAGTACTTCTGGAGGAACTTGTATTTGCCCTTGGAAGCTTTGTTGGTGACTACTTTGCCACTGTTGCGGAGCTCTGCCCTGCGCTCCTCCTCTGTGAGGCTGTGGAATCTTTCAATCTCTGACTTCTCCTTCTCCATTCTGTTAAAAAACACGATCTCGTCAACATTATTGACAAAGAACATAGGCCTACCACATATTCAGATTCAAGTAAAGTTGTGTTACACAGTACATTTTACTATACATGTTGTATTGTTAAATCTTTAAGTCTAGCTGTTTGAAGGGGTCTTGGTTAATAAAATAAAAGGTATGTTGTAGGAAAGGTAAACACCCAGTAAATGTTTTAGTTGGTAAATAATCAGAAAAAAAACAATAATTGTATATTTGATCATATTCAACTATGTACTATGTATTTACATAAACTAATACAATAAAGTGGGTATGGACCACAACTGTTTTATCTTTTCTAAATTTAACATTTTGTGGGAACTTGTTCACGACTTACGAGACATTTAACTGGTGCAATAGAAATTATTGTAATGTACTAAATGTAATGGGCATTTTTCGCAAATTGACCATCGCAGAGCAGTTTACCTTAACCTACTATAGTTGAAAATGGAGGTGCTCCATGCTAAATAGATAGATACAGAGTGCAGAGTGCATGTCTTAAACACGTAACTTTTATGTCGAGATTTTTGCAATGAGATCGCGGGGCGACGTGCAGTCTACATTGTAATATATTCATATTCATATTATGACATTCAGTCTATACTTACGCTTCGCGTGCTTCTCTGTCCCTCTTAATACGTTTCAGCTCACGGACCTTCCAGGCTTCATACTCCTCTTCCTCGTTCTCTCCATCTGTGTCCAAGGCATCAAGAGCAGCTAGTGTGCGTCGGTTCTCCTCAAACTCCTTCTTGGCCTCCTCCTCTACAATTTTTAGAGTATAGCGACGTCGCTCTTCCACCTGCTTTTTGGCCTCTGCCTCCAGTTCCCTCTGTTTTAATTCCTCTATCTCACGCTCTGCCACGGTCACCCTGTCCTTCCTGTAGAAAAAATGTAAGAGGCAAATTTGCTCAGCTTAAACATAACTGCAAGAATTCATATTAATATCTTATCGTAACATAGCTCTTACTTGCGAATGAAGACTGGTTTTAGTCGTGGCTCAGCCTCATCCTCGCTGTCTGTGTACTCTTCATACTCTGACTCAGACTCTGACTCCTCACCCGACTTTCCCTCCTCCTCCACCTCCATTATCTCCATGTCCTCATTTTTTCGTTCCTGTGCTCTTTGACGCATCATCCCTCGTCGCCTCTCAATTTCCTGCACAGTTATTTTTTTTCTCATCAGTGAATAGTTTGTAAAATGTAATAAAGTAATGACCTAAAAGATACTGGTCATGTTGCACATTTGTTTGATACATTTCTTACCTCATCATCCACTTCTTCTTCCTCTTCCTCCTCATCCTCACTACTCTCCTCACGCTCTGGGTGCCAGGTTCCTTCATCGGAGTCTTCACTGCTCTCTGCTATTATCTCTGGCTCAGCTATCTGTCTGTGTCTTGCCAGCCTAAAAGAGATGGAGAACAATCTTTAAATCGCTGTTTCTCTGTGATTGCCCTAGGAAACAAGCTTATTATAATTACTGTTTTAAATCGTCCTAACTTATGACCAGTGAAATTATATTATTGTACTATAGAAGGTTAAACATTATCTTTATTGATTTTGTAACATAATAGCCCTTGGGCTGAATAAAGCAAAAAAGTACAAAAATACAGCCACATAAATATCAGATCAGCCCACTCCCCCCCCCCCAAACATTATACATGTGGCGCACAGTAGGGCTACTCTTGGTTAAGTGGGCATGGTCATTCCTGAGATGTCACTGAGCATATTGAGTATCGAGTTCCAATATGAATTTAGACATGGGCATGCCATATGTGTCAGTGTTCTTATACCAGTTTAACGTCTTGGGTAGCGTGTCAAAGGTTAATAGTAGATTCTATGGATGAGATTGTATTGTGTAATTATATGTCTAGGGTAAAATAATTATTACCAACTTCCAATACAAAGTGTTTTCCATTCTACTCCCACAGAATTACACTCCAATCTGCATTTCACTCTAGAATGTTGGCTGCCTATCAATCAATACATAAGCAATGACAGTTAATGCAAGGTTTTAAAAACAGCACACTAACAATACATTTTAAAGGGGGCAGGTAAAAAATAGTACTGATGATGAACCAGTACCTCTCCTCTACATCCTCTGAGACTCTGTTAAGAAGACGCTTCAAACGAGGGTCGGAGACGTCCTCTTCTTCCATCTCCATCTCTGGCTCAGCATCTTTCCCCTTTTTCACAAACTGGAAATCTTCCTCTTCCTCATCTGATGACTCCATAGGAGCATAGTCTGGACGTTTACCAGATACATATCTCTTCACCTTAACCTTTTCCATAGAAATCTCACCTGTGAAATACAGAACATGACAATTGAATAACAAACCACTCATTATCTGTAGTTTGACAAAGTAGACACACGGGATTGACATGTTAACGCATTATTGGCACAGATCATTCGGTTAATCTTCTTATTCATTGGGTATATGATCAATGCTATAATACAAAGTGGAGGGCTAGTAGCTTAGTGTAGAAGTCAGAACTCGATCATACAAGTGCATAACAACGGATTGGGGGGGGGGCACACACTATGCCATGGTCGGAGCAGTGTTTTATCAGGTGAAACTGGTTTGTTGAAAGTAAAAGAAACTAATCGTATTTAAGTTGACACGCCAAGCCATAGACATACAGAAAAACACATTCTAGAGAATAGAGCGTGCTAACAAAATCAAGAGATGTTAGCTAGAGCCTCGCTAGTGGTCATTACAAGTTGTCACCTTTCTCATTACGAATCGGCACAGCCCCAGCCGTGGACTGGATCGGTGGTAGTTTCATGTTGAGTGCTTCCCTTCCAGACATTTCTGCCTGAAAAGTATTACCAGGCTATACAAAAATCAAGGATTTTTTTCCTGCCAAACACGACCAACGTCTTCACAAACAAACAGAAATTGCTGTGTGTGGAACGGACCGGAACAATATTTGTCTCCAACGGAAGCAGGAACATATCTATTATCTTCTGTTCCCAGGTATATTAGTTCCCATGTCATCGGTACTGAACAGTAGCATGAAACTTTTTTTCTTAAAAATAGTAAATTAATCAATAAAGATAATAGTTAAAGTAAAATAAGATAATTAGTTGAGGCCATATAAACGCAAAACCACGCATATTTTCATTTGTTTGAACTTAGATTCAAGTTGTTAAGCCACATTGAGGGGAACACTTCGTTATATTCATGTGTGTTGGTTATTTATGTTATGTCAAGTGTTGATTCATTATTTTGAGTGCTACTATTCCAACGTGATCATACTATAAAAAGTGGTCTCCCGTGACGTTTCAGGATACGTAGCCAATCAGGAGCCTCAATAGAGGAAAAACATAGTAGATCGCCACACAGTGCAAAAAAAGTCCAAGTAAAAGATCTTTGACCAGCTCAATGAAGACACTTGTAATAGGAATTGGCGGAATGACAAATGGAGGGAAGTCCACTCTGTCTGTTGGTCTACACGTAAATATACCCAACAGCTGTGTGATAGCGCAGGATTCATTCTTCAAGGATGACTCTGTGGTATCTGTGGACAGCAATGGGTTCAAGCAATATGATACGCTTGATGCTATCGACATGGACAGAATGATGAGGGAAATTAATTCATGGCACTCCTTCCTGGTGTCTAAAGATTGTAGAACTAACCAAAATGTGACATCTGATGGCCCGGAGGAAGTGTTTGTACTCATTGTAGAGGGATTCCTGATTTTCAACTATCTGCCCCTAAATGAGCTTATGGACATGAAATACGTTTTGGAAATTCCATATGAAGTTTGCAAAGAGAGAAGATGCTCAAGAGTGTACACTCCCCCAGACCCTCCAGGGTACTTTGATGGGCATGTGTGGCCTATGTACATAAAAAACCGACAACAGATTGAGTCCATGGTGTCAGGGATAGTTATACTAGATGGACTGAAGTCCAAGGAAGATTTATTGGCTTCTGTTTATGAGGATGTTACCAAGGAAATACAAAGACTAAAGGACCTTAATAAACCAAGCAGCCCTTAGGTTGTGGACTATACTGGAGTGCTTGCGGAGAGGTGGCCATCAAGACCACTGCTATAATTCACATTTCCACGACAAATTATATACGCATTTTACGAAATAATCTGTCTACAAGCCTCACTAGTAGTGTAGTTTGCCTTCAGTCTAAACAAGCAGCGTACAGCTCAGCCAGATTCTTAGGAAAACATTCCACAAAACAAGTTGACCTTTTCTCTGATCACTTTGTCTGTGGGGTCACACACAAACCAGCAGCCTGTCTAGAGACTGGGTCTCGACAATACCTTAATTTACAGTGGGCCAGCCCTTTAAGGCAGAAACGACCCTTTTTGTACATCGGCTCCAAGTTCCTTTGACTCTTGAACAGTCTAACTTCACCTAGGACATTGAGACCACTAACACAATTAATCACTAAAAGAGAAGATAACTCGTGAAATAGACAAGCATGTCTACTGTAAAGATCTAAAATCACATATCTTTAAAACTGCATACAATACAAAGGAAATAATGTTTAAGAAATGTCTTAAGGAAAGCCTTAAAACACATTTATATTGATTAAAAAGCAACACGTAAGTAAAATTTTTCTTGAAAGAAAATAAATATTCTTAAAACAGTAACTTCTGAATAGGAAACTGTTTTATTCAAAATCAGTTTATGTGAAAACCTTTTTTTGTTGTTGTGATTCTCTTTGGTCGTTTGTCTGCTCAGTTTGAATTTCATTTTTGCGCTGATGAGGAAAAAATAACCAAGCAGTGTTAGAATAGTTAGCTCTAGCTTTTCAAAGCTACAAGATCAAAAAGACTTTTAGGTCATATATTTAGTATACAATACATAGCAGGTCCAAGCAGGACTAGACAGGTAAATGCTACGCATATGCATTAACAACACAGATCAATGCAATACGTAAAGTATTCACACAAGTTTCGCTATTATTCATTGTTTATTAAGACAAATTATCCTTCTCAAAGTAGTCTTTTGTATTGTACATTTTCAGTTTTGTCTCAGGATATTGTCCTCTACAGAAAGGCCACACAAAGCACACATAATCAAACTAAAACAATTATATTTTCGTCCTACAGCCACATTATTGTAAATAACAAGGCATTTCATTGCATTCCGACTGTCCATCCCAATTGACAAGTAATGACAAATCTGAAATAAAGGCTCCTGAAATTAAAAAAGTGTGTACCAGCACAAAGGAGATATCCATATTTATACTGAAGGGAAAGACTGCATCGAAGGTTACTCTGCTGTTCTAAAATGCTGTCAAAGCTCAACACCCCTCTGCTTAAAGAGGTCTTCCAGTTTTCCCTCCAGAGATGGGTTGGTTCCCCGCAGTCCTCTCACAACCTGTGCTGCCCATACAAAGTATTCCTGTACACGCTCTGCTGACCAACCTAGCAACCATATAAGCACAAAAAACATTTTAGAAACCATGGGACGATATGGTAGGGTAAAAGAAAGAGTAAAGTACAATGGAAGTACAATGGGAATGACATTGACAGAAAGGGAAATCACCTGAGGGTGTGCAGCGGTTGAGGTCTCTCAGATTATAAAGTTTGTCAGCTAGTTTTACAAGTTTGGCCTGATGACTACTATGTGGGGCATGTTCCACCTGTTGTCGTTTTCTCTCTAGTTTGGGGAGAGATTTGTCATCTGTCACTTCCTGGACAATCCGAGCTACCGTTTGACCAAACACGACATTTAGCTCTTCTATGCTTGTGTCAGTGTCCTCCACAGTGTCATGAAGTAAAGCTGCCTGAAGCAAGATAACAAAATAGATTATTAGATATGTATCTGACAATATTTTTACTAACAAAACAATTGTGAAAGTAAGATGCTTTCTAATTTACCTGCAAAACCTCAATGTCTGAAATGCCACCTTCATGACTTAGGATTCTTGCTACTCCTGAAAGATAATCAAAAGACTCACTTAAGTTTAACTGGGCTCGAATTGAAAAACAATCCCTGTGTGAATGAACCGCTGACTGTACGAGCTTTTTCCACACAATGATATATTAGTTATTTTGTGAAGACTTTATTCCACTATATTTGCCTACCTATTGGATGATTAATATAAGGGGTAGCTTCGGGATCTTTACGGCGTTGATTACGGTGCTTTTCTGCAGCAAAATGTACAGTCTCTAACAGTACTGTCGAGTCTGAATTCATGATGATTTAAGGTAAGAATTAATACAAAAATGCGTTGCTGTAATTTCAGTTACAGTCTGTGATCGAGCATAGAAACACAACTAGCTGAATGGTTCTCTCACTATTATATCCGGGGGGAAACAAGGCTTGTAGTCAAAATCCCTGCGTCTGTGCGGAAACAAGCAACTGACCCGTTCTTTCGGAAGATATTGAAATACCGTACATTTAGCAGTTTATAAAGGTATGTATTATGATTCGAATAGTAAATTCTATAACTTTATAATTGTATTTTTCAGTATTATGGGATTTATCTGGCGGGCTAGTTGTGTGTGCCTGAATAGAGAATTGTAACAGTCATACATTTTGTTTCTCATTGTGTTGATAATGCTTTTGATCGTCATATATTCGCTAACATCTTATATCCATGATCTAATTTAGGTAACTGCATGATCTAGCTGGCAGGTGCTGTCTGTTCTCAGGGTGTTGTCCGATGAGAATTGGTACTAGTATTCGTGTGTCCATCCCCCATAAACACCATGGCTCACAGTGTCAGGAGAGATGCCCCTGAGCTTCCTGACTTCTCTCTGCTCAAGAGACTGGCCAGGGACCAGCTAATCTACCTTCTGGAACAGGTGCGTACCTTTCAGGTTAGCTATGAGCCCTGTTTATAATTGTCATCGTAATGGCTCCAAACATGTATTATTATAATAAAGTATTGTTTTACTTAGCTACCTGGGAGGAAAGATCTGTTTATTGAGGCAGACTTGATGAGCCCCCTTGATCGCATTGCAAATGTCACTACACTAAAGGTGAGCTAGACCTGCTGAATGAAATAATGTTTTTAGCTTTATCAAAAACATTTTTGATCATAGTTATACATACTTCACTGTGATTTTGTTTAAGCAGAACTTATGCAGTGTGACCCATACTATCAAAAACTGTTGCACTTTGTTTGTCCTTGTCCTTATAGCAACATGAGGTGGACAAGCTCTACAAAGTTGAATACAAACCTATTGTCAGCACTTCTGATCAGTAAGTATGGCAATTTGTTATTGTAAAAGCGAACGGCACTGTATCTTTTTCTTTTGTCCCTCTGGTTGTATCTTCTTTGTGTGTGTTTTTTCTATGCCAGGCTTTGCTTTCTGATTCGTCCAAGAATTAGAACTGTGAAGTGGATATGTGGTAAGTGTTTTTATAAGTGGTATGGCTTATCAAACTAACCAAACTAACAGTCTAGCCATGTTTTGGCATTTGATATACCTGTATCCTTTCCCAGATGTAGTGAATGCAGACAAGGCAGCTGGGAAATTTAGAAGATACAAGATCGTATTCACCCCACAGAAGGTAGTAACTTTCATGTCCTTGCTCAGATCAGCTTATTATTTATTACATTTTAGTGAACTCTATATTTTCTCCCACACTTTCTTTCATACAGTTCTATGCTTGTGAGACTTTGTTGGAGGAGCAGGGGATCTTTGGCGGTAGCTTTCAATCTTTTCTATTCATTTTTGCATTTGAATTTGCAATTTTATGAATGCAACGTTTAAATTGATTTCAAATTAAGTAATTACTTTCTAAATGCGTATTTTATATGTGGTAAGATGTGACCACCGATGAATGGGCTTTCTACCTTCTTCCCCTCGATGATGACATCATTAGTTTGGAGCTTCCAGAATTCTTTCGGGACAACTTTTTGGTAATAATTCACACGTTGTTGTCCATGCTGACCACTCCTGTTTGTGACCTGCAGCTTGACATACACAGTAGTTTGTTTTATGAAGACCTTTCTGACCAGAAATAAAGAACCAGTGTCTTTTCGTAGGAAGGGGACCAGCGCTGGGTGAGGACAGCAGGCAGTGCACTTCATCTTCTGCATTCCCTTTATGGGCCTTTCTCCAAGGTTTATGGCATCGGGCGATGCTCTAAGGTATTATCAGCTAAACAAACTGACTTCCCACTGGTTCCAGTTGGTGATATGGTTAAGTTTGGTAAGGGAACTATGTTGAGGTAGCCATGCTTGATATTTTTCTCATCCAAGGTAGATAGTGTTGTATGTGAAACGAATACAAGCTGTTTTGTCTCTGTGTAGGCTAAGATACGCATGCAGTTTGGTTGCCAATGAAATCCTTTATCGTTGGATATAGATGGCTTATGAATCATGGAGGGAGCAGGTGGAAGAGGGGGAGCAGAAAACCCGTCAAGCTGAAATTGGCAATGTTTTCCTCATTGACAGAGGTAGTAATGTTGTAGTATTATTACCATAAGTGGTGATTGGACATTACTACATTCAACTCCATTGCAATAATGCTTAATACTAAAGGTAAATCACACAACTAACAATTGCTTCTGTTTTTGTCACAACTCTTTCGTTCTTTTTGCAGACGTAGACTTTGTCACTCCGCTGTGCTCGCAGGTTGTCTATGAGGGACTGGTAGATGACATCTTTAGGATCAAATGTGGTAAAAGATGTTCAGAAAATCTTCAAACTTTTTCCTGCTCGGAATTATTTCTTGTTTACTTGAAAAAAAATATGCCTTACTATATTGTTGTATTGTTGTATTATGCATGCAAAATAAAGAATGTGCTATTTAATATTTTTTAATCTGAAACTAAAATACGTATTTTGCTTTAGGATGTGTTGAATTTGGCTCAGATGTTACCTCTTCTGACAAAAGCATAAAAGTAATGCTAAATTCTCAAGATAAGGTTAGTATTTAGGCAATGACAGCTTATATCCAGTATATTACTTCCTTTACTGGTGTCACATAATTTCACTGTCTTTTATAGGTGTTTAACGAAATCAGGAACGAGCATTTCTCCAATGTGTTTGGCTTTCTAAGCCAAAAGGCTAGAAACCTCCAGTCTGCATATGATGTAAGTATCGGATTTGTGCAGAACATCTCTTAATGATACTCTTCTAGAAATAACCATGCAGGAAATGTCAAATACTGTTACTGGCCCTGAATGATAGGAAGTGTATTATATTTATATAATACACTTTATAGATTTATATAATAAATACTTATTTGCCTTTGCAGAAGCGACGTGGGATGGACATTCAACAGATGAAAACATTTGTGTCGGATGAGCTGAAAGGGTTAAAACAGGAACACCGCCTCCTAAGTCTACGTTAGTTTTCATAATTTTTGTATTTATGTTTTCATTAGGTTGAGACTCTTAGGTCTGATTAGGTTTTATTGGCTGGCTTTGGAATGGAAAAGAGGATGCCATTAACGCAATTCTAAATCAATGTTTCAACAGATATTGGTGCTTGTGAATCAATGATGAAAAAGAAAACCAAGCAGGACTTTCAGGAGTTGCTAAAAACAGAACACTGTAAGATTAAAAAGAGTATTCGTTACAACTATACAACTATTACTACATTTGTTTTTGCAAACATTTAGTGATATGTGTTCTTGTGTTTTATTTGATCTCTTCAGCCTTACTGGAAGGTTTTGAAATCCGTGAATGTATTTCTGTCATAGAGGAACACATCAATCGACAGGCAAGTGTATCAAAAATAGTCTCAATATTATAGCACGCACTATAAAAATATCTTGTCATTTTACGTGTTGCCCATTCCTATAGGTCTCTATGGTGGAAAGTTTGAGGCTTCTTTGCCTTCTGTCTATCACAGAAAATGGTGAGCCTTTTAAATTCAAATGCTGGAAGTTTTCAAATAGTTATTGATTAAATTAAATCGGTTACAAATTAAATAATCTTGGTGATTTCCAACAGGCCTTCTTCCTAAAGACTACAGGTCATTAAAAGCACAATACCTGCAGGTGAGTAGTCATGAAAGTGGTAGCATTCACATCATTTGAATTTGAAGCTTTTTACCTTTGTTTACAATGGTAAGTATGTGCCCCCATCTCACAGCGTTTTTAGGCACAAGTCGGTCAGTCAAAAGTCGGTTTTATTTTTTGTTTTCCAACCATGCATAATTACATTGTAATTTGTACAAAGTGGCTTGAATAGCAACAATCGTGGGCATTGTCCAACTTCGGACCTGGAGTCCTTGAAGGCCCACATATTAAATGAAGTGGAATGCCTAGCATGTTCTGTGGACATTGCTCCATACGTGGACTGTTCAAAGATGTGTTTGCCTAAGGATTTGTCCTGACTGTGTAGTTTTTCGGAAAATGGCTGCCACATTGAACTTAGTCTCTTTGTCCTTCAGAGTTATGGAGTGGATCACCTCCTCACATTTGCCAACCTGAAGCAGTTAGGGCTGCTTGTGGAGCAGCAGCCCGGAGAAACACTGACAGTCATGGAGAGTCGGGTTGGCAAACTAGTCAATGACAGAGCTGCAGGTGATTTAGACTTTGTGCCATTGCAGATGTATATAATTTATTAACACAACATCAAACTTTGACATATCATATTCCTTATGGATTGTATTGAACAATTTGTTTTTTGTAGGGAAGCTGACAGATGCTTTCTCTTCTCTGGCAAAGAAGAGCAATTTCAGAGCCTTGAGCAGAAGGCTCAACTTGGCAAGTGTATTTAGGTCTCGGGTAGTTTGTTACAGAGCCGTAAAACAAGAAAAAAACATTTCTAGATTTTAGATAAAGGTAAATGTACACAGTATAAATCACACCTGTTTTTAAATCAAAAGGTACCCAAGTCAGACGAGGAATATGATCTCCGTGTCCCCAGAGACATGGCATACATATTTAGCGGAGCCTATGTCCCTCTAAGTTGCAAGCTTGTCGAACAGGTGTGTGATCGTCAATGCATAATCTGTTGTATAGTATGTAGCCTTTAAACCTTTTTAAAATTGTTAGGGAAATTATTTTTATAAAGATGCTGAATTTAGGAGTCTTGCATTTTGTGCTGCTGCTTATCTACAGGTCTTGGAGCGAGATGGCTGGACGGGGCTTGAGGAAGTCACAAGGATGCTCAATGGGCAGGAGTTTGCTGTCACAGGTAATACAGGTATGTATTTATTGTTTGTTTTTTTGGAGTGGTGTTGTCAATTAACTTTTTAAGAATTCAAGAGCTGTATTGTTTCTTGTTGTGGATTAGCAGGAAGCAATGGGTCTGATACAAGAGTAAAGAGTGATGCGCAGCGCATCATTTTGGTCATGTTCCTGGGTGGCTGCACCTTCTCTGAAATCTCAGCCTTACGTTTCCTTGGCAAAGAAAAAGGTTAAGATTAATTCATTGCTGGACCCTAGTTACTGTGTGTAAATATATCTATCTTAATTACAATTGAATACAAGATTGCAAGTAACACAGAATTTTGATTATTTTTCTCTGCTTTTTGCAGGTTATAAATTCATTGTGGTCACCACTGCCATCACAAATAGCACTAGACTCATGGAAGCATTGTTGGACAATTTGTGAATTATGTGTACTTTCTGATCCTTTTATGGAGTACATGGCTAAAGTCAGGAAACTTTGTGAAACATTCCCAGTGGTGCTGCCATTCATTATTAAATTCGCCTATCCATTCATTTATATGAATATAAAGTTACCTTACATCAAGTTAATGTTAACTCTTAGGAGTGGAGTAGTCCGCATGAAAGGCTGATTGTTGGTAACAAGTAAAATAAACGAATGTAAATAATGTGAACTGTTTAAAACCAATAAATATATATTCTAATTTGAATCGGCTAAATTAATTTGGGCAACTTTTAAGCTTTATGAAATATAATTTAAAATGTAATATTTTTACATGAAGGGTAGGCTGGCGGCCCTTTTTACCTGGCATGTTGAATTCAATTTTATATGCCGTTTCCTACAAATTTCCTTAGTAGTAGGTTCCTAGAGCCCTGACATTCGTCGGACAACGTGGGGTTATGAAACGCGCGCACCATCTGCCATTGACCAATGAGAAGTAAGAAGCTTTTCTTGTGCGTATTTTGAATTTGTAGAAACGTTCGGCAGCCAGCTCCATAACAAGAACACTAGTGAAGCTTCAAAAGAAGGGTGGTAACGAGCTTGTTTAGATTTTACGCTTCAACAAAGGGCTATAACGTTAAATTCAAGAGGTGATCAAGGTGGATAATTTAAGATGAGAAAAAGGTATGTTTATATTTAACGTTGTCGCTAGCGTGTAGGTAGCTAACGTCAACGCCAAGTTAACAAAATAACACCTTAACTTAGCTAAGTTAGCTAGCATTGTTAACTAGCTGAGTTAAGTACAGGGCCAGGCGTTATTCAAGCTAGTTATTTTATCACCTCGCTAGCTAGTGTGGACGAATATGTGATTGAACTTTATTTATGCGACTGTCATTGTAGATGATGATGGTGCCTGGTGATACGAATTGCTTCCTGATCCTGGCACCATTAATGTTGACTTGCTATTTTAAAACAGCTAGCAGACTTTGCTATATAATTAAGAAACCACAACTTATAAAATCATAAGTAGGAACCATTATTAATGCCTAGATAAAGCCAAAGGAACGTTCGTTAACACTGTCAACTGTATTTTGCAGTGAGGTGCTCGCAGCAGAGTCTGTGGCATGTCTAAATAAAGCTCTATGTCACCTCAAAGACATCTGGGAAGAAATTGGCATTCCAGAGGACCAAAGACTGCAGAGAACAAATGTTGTCAAGAACCACATTAAAGTAAGTTGTGTAGCTAGACTTACAACTTGCTAACATGAATTCCACCTAGTACATCAGTGATCTTTATCTGTTGTATAGGGTTTGTTGGACATGATGATTGCTGAAGAGGAGTCTCTTAGAAAAAGACTCATAAGTAGCATTGAAACCTGTCAGAAAGAGCTTGACACACTCAGCTTGGAACTTCAGTTACCCCCATTTGAAATGGTAGGCTAACAAAAAAAAACTGTTAACAATATGTTGAGGCATTTGAAACAAATTTTGTGTGTAGTATGATTAATTTCAAACTAATTTTGTGCATAGTCTGATGAATTCTCCATTGGCTTTTACTTTGGATATTAAGGAGGAGGATATTAGCATGCTCCAGCAAGAGAAAGAAATCCGGACTCGTGTGGAAGTACTTATGAAGGAGAAGATGGAAAGGATGCAGCAGCTGAAGGCCCTTATCGAACAGGACCAGGACTTTTGTGACATCCTGTGCTCTGAGCCCTACAGCATCACCCCTAACTCTGTTCCTTCTCTTGAGCAGCTAGATGGCTTTCGGAAGCATATCAGTAGTCGGACTGCAGAGAAGGTGGGAGTCTTTGGTATTGTCATTGTGCGCATTCCTTCTGTAATTATACGCAACCATTTACTGGTAGTTCCCAGATAACTAACCTTTAAGCTTTCTGTGGTCAGGGAAGGAGACATGCTGAGTTTGTGGAGACCAAAAGGCAAATTATCCTGTGCATGGAGGATCTAGACCAGGTTCCTGAGACCAGCTTTGAAAAGGACATAGTGTGTGAGGAAGAGGAGGCTTTCTGCTTGTCCAGAGAGAACATTACATCACTCAAACTTCTCCTTTGCCAAGTATGATATATATTTCTGACATTACTGATACCTGCTGACATTTAATTAAATGGAATGCCAAGTTGCCTTGTTCTTACTTTTACTTCATTTGCAAGACACTAACACTATTGTGGTCACATATGCGCATCAGGTCAAATAATCATCAGGGCTGTACTGTGTCGTTTTACTCATGCAGTTAGAGGAACGGAAGGTGGAGAACGAGGCCATGTGTGAGACACACAGAGAGAAGATTCAGGCACTGTGGGACAGACTGCAGGTCCCCCAGGAGGAGAGGATGGCCTTCAATCAACACATGGTCACATCCAAGAAAAAGAACTTGGAGGCAGTGAGTAAAATCTTTTGACATGTCAATAGCACCTTTTGGCAAATCTTGCTAAGTGCTTTTTTTTGTAAGAATACATTGGTTTTATGAAGGGTGCTGCCAGCCTTTGTCAAATAATTTCCCCTGATTTTTCCACCAGTTACAATCAGAGGTATGTCGTTTGGAAGAGCTCAAAATGAAGAACATCCAAAATGTTACTGAAGCTATTCGATCAGAGATAACCGTCTTATGGGAGAAATGCTTCTTTAATACAGAACAGCGACAAGCCTTTCGCCCATATTACAGTGGTGAGTTTAGAGCTATTCCAGATTGTACAATATTTTTTTATTTATGAATCTAAGTGGAAGTCAGAATTGTCTTAATTAAGCCTACATTTTGTTTATTACAGCTAGACAGTATCAGAAAATTCTGTTTTAAAATGTATTAAATGTATTAAAAATGTAACACATTTAAATTATGTGTTAAATAAGAACCTTATCTTGTGTTAAGCATGAACTGCATCAAATTCATTTTCTATTCAGAGGATTTCACTGAAGATCTACTGGATTTACATGACGCTGAGCTCCTGCATCTCAAGCAGCATTATGAGGAACATAAGGAGCTTTTTGTTGGAGTTCACCAATGGGAAGAGAGCTGGAGACTTTTCCTTGAACTGGAGGTAAGCAGCGCAACAGTGCTTGTTTATTAGTACAGATTAATGTAGTTGAACAAAATATAGAAAATATTCTTAACATCGACTTGATTAGAAATCCCAGGCTTTTAATCATGCCCTGCCAATTCCCACAGAAAAAGGCAACCGATCCAACTAGATTCACCAACAGAGGGGGGAATCTTCTCAAAGAGGAAAAACAGAGGTCTGAGTTGCATAAAAGTTTGCCAAAGGTAAGATGTGTAGATTTTACATAACAAAGTACCATACTATCAAAACTAAAAGTAACAACTCCTGCCTTTTTATTTTTTTAGCTTGAGAAGAAGCTGAAAGCCCAGATAGATGCATGGGAGCAGGAGCAAGGTGGGGAGTTCCTGGTCAATGGACAGAAGTTTCTACAATACGTCGAGGAGCAGTGGGAATTGCACCGCATAGAGAAAGAGAAGGAGAAACTAGAAAGGGTGAGAGTAGTCATTTTAAGTGCAATTTAATGTGTGATATAATATGGGGTTTAACCTGGCATCTTGCTCTCCAACAGCATCTAAAGAAAAGCAAACAGACTGAGGAGGATATGCTCTATGGAACTGCAGTCCGAACACCAACTAAACGCAGATTCCTTGGCACCACTACACCCAGTAAAACACGGAAGGTATTTCATGTACTGCACCACTGCATTGTGCTCCTCTTTTGCTTTGTGAGCGGTTTAATCACTAATATTTCTAATACGCTATACCCCCCCTTCTCTCTGTGCTCTTCCCAGCTTAATGCCACTTCCAGCATCTCTAGTGCCAACTCTAACAGCACCATGCGCACAGCCTATAGTGGAACTGTCTGTCACTCGCCTGTATCCCGCCCTCCACTTTCAGCAAACAAGGTTAGTCTAACAAAGTACATTCTTCTAACCATTGAAACACATAAAGGCCAGTAAGTATTTGTCTACCCTAGCGATTGGGAGACCTGCTTAACTCTAAACTGGTGACTGTGGTAATACTTCTATAGAACTGCCACACTGGTTCCTCATGTCTAATTTCCGCCTTCCCTTGTTTTGTTTATCAAGCAGTGCCAAGCATCACGCACTCCGGGGCGTGGTAAACCCCCTCACCCAGGACCACACGACCGGAACAAGGAGAATATTCATGAGACTGGAGCTCCTTTACGTGGTGCGTTGATGACCCCTGCTAGTCCACAACGTAACTTCAGCATAACTTCTGTTGCCAGCACTTATTCAGAGTTTGCGGTAATTCTCTTTTGGTTTCATTTCTCGTAAACCTGAGTTTTCTATTTAACGATACAGCAACACACAGTTCAGCACAAATTATTTGGCTCAAAATAATAAAATAAAAATGCTAATAGATTGGTTCTGTTATAGAAAGGTTTTAGCAACACCAAATATGTCCCATTAAAGTTTCTTTGCATTTGTAATATAATAGTGATACTCATAAAGGCTATGTAACTGTTTCATGTTGTTACGATGTGCCTTTTTTACTAATTAAGGCTGAACTTTGTGATGCTTATTTCATAGTTTTTCTCTAATGACCACTCACTCTCCATTTTAATTCCTTGAGCAGTCTTGACAATAAATCCAATGACTTAACTTTTTTATTCAAAGTGAATGGTATGGCAATTCACAACCAATATTTAATGTTCACATTTTTTGTTAATGAAGAACTTTGAGGGGCCCAATGTGTTTGGCAGGAATGGTCAGCTTAATGCCTACCTGTTTTTTTTCTTCTTTTTTTTTTCTTCCACAGCGAGACCTCTCCAAAGCCTCTAACACCAAGTGCAATCCAGACATCCTAAACTCTACCATCACCCACCTTTCACCCAAGCACTTATGACAGGGTGTTCAAATTATTACACTACATCCAATAATGTCATGAACTAGCTATGATATGGGTTGGTACCTTTTCATTGGTACACTGTATTTTAATGTGGAAATTACCATATAAACTAATTTGGATTGTATATGAGTATATTATATTAACATTATTTTTAAGCCTTGCAAATTATAGCCCAGATGTTATACATATGAAGTAACATGTGGTTTTAGTAGAGGAAGGGAGTAGATGTTTGTTTCTTTACTGCTGTCACTATGATATATCATGAGTATTTTTTGCACATTCTATGGATTCTGATGTACATTGTAGCTAAGCGTTATTTACTTGTTCTGTTCTAATCATATTTTTATGTTAAAATGTAGAAAATATTACTCTACTCTGTTCATGTAGGCTAGCTAGTAATTACGTGTCTGTTCATTACCCTGATCGCTGGAAGACGCTGTACTAGGATTTTGGGTGCTTCCCAAAAGTTATAAAATCGCGCCTTGACACTTGTTTATGATGTATAAAAGTGATAAATCATTCTTAATGTATTTTTGAATATACATGCCTTACAAAAGATTGTGGTCCAATAAATTTTAAAAAACTGTCTTCTTGGCTCAATTCTTAAGTATTTCCAAGTCGGATGCCATTTTGAACGGACCAATATCCGATTGAAACATTGTAGTTCAGCTAGTCACTTTGATTACTTTGCTTCTTGCTCGTCAATAGAAGACATGTGAGTTCAATGGATCAATTTGAAGAAGACCTAGTATCTGCATTACGAGAAGTTGTCAAAGTTGGGAACTGGCAATGCGTTGGAAAGAAGTTTGATTTCGACTCAACATGCACAAAGTGAGTTCACGTTAGTCAAGGCAACGTGACAGTTAGCCTAGCTTTCAAATGGCCCATGTTGCACTTTACTTAATTTATCTCCAGGCTTTTAATCTTAATCTATTTTCAGTTACCTTGACATATTGAAACTTGCTATCAGATATAATAGTAACTTAACCTATCATTCTCAAAGACTGTTCTCTGAGGATGGGGAACACCTAGTCTTGGTCCACACCGAAGATGATAGATTCTGGGCAATGGATTCTTCCTGTCCCCACGAAGGTAGGTTATTAATATAGTATAGGTATACTAAATTGTTTCTGTGAATAACTACATGCCGGGTATATTAATGTTGAAGAACAAGAATTATATGTAGTCTTAAACCTGCATAATCACTAGGTGGCCCCCTTGACCTGGGGGACATAGAAGATCTAGGAGATGGAACAATGGCACTTGTCTGTCCGTGGCATCACTTTGACTTTTGCCTTAAGACAGGTGCTTCTTCTACTGGGCTGCAGGTAAAGAAAACAAGATAATGTAACTAAAATGTCCATGTGTGTCATCACTATGCTTCCCAAACTGTCTTGTACTATCCACTGTCTTCAGAACCAGGTCTATGAAGTTCAAGTTATCCAGGATATGGTTTATGTCAACACACAAAATGAACTTTCCCTCACTCCCCTTCCAGTGATAATTGGATCACCTGAAGGTAAATCCCAAGTCCAAATACCAAGTCTAGTCTAGTTAGCGACCTTAATTTAATAGTGTTGGTTTTGGATAAAAAATAATAATAATAATGTTTTAGATAAATTATCAGACAACATCAAACCTTCTCTCTCTGAGACTGAAGAAACACTTTGCTTCTGGGCAACAAAGATCCTCTGCACCCCAGATCCCAAAGTGAAGGCAAGTTAAGAAAAGATAAAACTGTCAAGTGTTTAAGTTGGCCCAACGTGTATTTGCTTCATGTGTAATACTGTACCCCAATTTCTATCTGTTCAAACCTATTCAGGTTGCACTGACATTGGAAGTCAAGGAAAGGTGGAACTCTGGTGAGATAACAGTGGTGGGTCAGGCTACTCCACCTGCCCAACCCAGCAGGAAGGAGAACCTGACAGTGCTTGAGCCTGGCAAAATCAAACGAGGCAAAGGGGGCACACAGGTTTTGATGTCAAATTATTTTGCATGCTTCAACCACATCCGACTATTGTCATACTACCAGTTTTGTCCCATCCTTTTGAGTGTGAAAAATACATTTTGCTTTAAAGGGGAGTTTACGTATTCCTTATGAGTGCTTCCTGTGTCTGACTAGGCTAGCCGAATTGCCCTTCTTCACTCTCTGGCTAACATCGAGCAGTGGGCCATTGACCTTTCCTGGGATATCATTGCCAGGTTCTCATCAGTCCGATTGGGCACTGGGGATCCTCTGCCTCGGCAGTTCTTCAGTGACTTTGTCAAAGTGGCTGGAGATGAGGCTAAGGTCCTTGTCAGACAATGTTTTGATTCATATATCCTGGACTGGTTTCCTATGCAGTATGTTGTGTAATAGAAAGCATTATCTAAACATTGCCAGATCCCCCTTTGCACATACAAACTCTGTTTGGTTTAACAGCATTACCACTTATTAGAGACAAGGATCACAGAACTGGGAAGCTACTTTGGTGCTTTACCTGTACATAACGGTAGGTGGCTGTCTTAACATGCACTAAACCCTAGTTTATGTTTGATTTTTGGATGTTGCATACATGCTGTCAATGTTATTACAGGACTGTGGCAGTCAGCAACCGACACCTCCAATGATGTTCTGGCAAGGCTTGCCATTGTCCATATGGTACATGAAGCCAGGTAGATAGTTCACTGTGGTGCCATCAGATAGTCTGCTGTTGTTTAGTATTATGTTGGAATGTCTGTTTTTATACATGTGCGTATCAAATTGTTTGATTTAGGAACCACAGTTGTTCTATGTCCTAAGCTCCCCCTACCTACTGTAAGATAATACCCTCACTACTTATTTTTGATGTTTTTCGTTAGATTGACTATATTGTGCCTACAACTAAATGTGGATGAAGTGTAAATAAATGTTTGTACATTTATATAGGGGATTGGATGTCCACCCCCAGACCCTGTCCCGCTTTGCTAGCCAGGGGGACAGAGGCTCTGTAGATTTGCTGGAGGTGATCTACAGAGATGAGATCACACATGTAGCAGCAGGACTGAAGTGGTTCACCTACATCTGCTCAGAGGAAGAACGGGTACATAGAGCGGAGTACCACCATGGCTTAAACATCACTTAAACATCCCATTTAGTATCACTATTTTACATTATACCATACCAGCACTCATTGTGCGCCAAATACATGTAACGATAATATCTACATCATGTTGTCCAAGACAATGAGTCTACAATTTCTGTTCTGTTTAGAACTGCTTGTTGACTTTCCATACCTTGGTGAAGCAGCACTTCAAAGGATACCTGAAGCCCCCATTCAACACAGAGGGAAGAACAACAGCAGGAATGACAGAGGAGGTACTGTATACCTCCTGATGATCAACACTTAATAATATTAATAATATTGCATCCCAGTCCATTTCATAAGCTCTCATTTTTCAACAGTGGTATGTGCCCCTTATCAAGCCCTCCTGCTGACAGACTGCATCCATGGAAACAACTTTGCTTGTACATCACTAAGCTGCTTTCCCTTTTGACAGCACATCTGACTTGACATTACTTCTGACCCAAGTGTAAAACAAGTCAAGTTTTGTGTTTTTGTATAGCTACAGCTGTTCACAAGCATTATAGTGAATGAGAAGACCTCATATGTTCAAAAAGCATCTAATACACCATGGTCAATCATCAGTGTCCAGTGCAAATGTTTGAAATTATGTTCTTTTGACTTTATTTATTAAGTTTAAAATTAAATTATTTTTTTATACCTAGTGTTGTACATTCCACAATATGTGAAAGAGTTAACACATACGTACATTTGTCATAAATAATTACTTAGAGGTTCATAAATCACATCTTCAATATACAATTTAACAAGTTGTCTTAAAACAGACAGAAGTCCTCATTCTTGGGTTAAACAATGTCCACTGAAATACTCTTCATGTCGAACATTCATGGACAGTGTGTTGTTTAATTACGTAATTGTCATGAGTTGAAGTTGGTTGAGTCGTGCGCCTGTTACTTACAAACAGCAACTCCTGCATCTGATGGGAAGACTTCTTAATGACACTCTGGTGGAGGTATCCGTTATAGAAGTCTGCTGCTGATAGCCTTTTGTTCAGCATTACTGTCTTGAATCCTACCCAACCATCCTGGACAGCAGAGGACATACTCAAGAACCTACGCAATGACTTTATAATTCCCAATATTGCTATTGGATATGCATTTTAAAATGTGAAAAACAAGAGTGTGGGATAACTACAACATATCCGAAAGGACAGTAGCATACCTTACAACGGACAACTAAAGTGTTTGACTCTTTGTGGTAGCTGATGGATCCTGGCAGTGGTGTTCCATCTCGACCTGCAGTTAAAGCAATCTGGTATTTACCTTGTGAAGCAAACTGAGTTTTGCTAAATTAATAACTAGTAAAATCATAGTAATAACTGTCACAGAAAACTTTATGAAGACAAACCTGATAAGGAAACAGTTTGTTGTCCTACGAAATCAAGAAGTTTTATTTTGTTACCCATCCAAATTGTTCGCAGGGAGATCTAGGATAAGGTTTAAGATAAAAGTTACACTACATTGGTCAACGCACTGTATGTATCAAATCAGGGAAAAGTTGATCTTAACTAAAACACAATTACTACCCTGGATCCGATTGCACGAAAGAGACGATCAATCTGATCACAGGACTGTTCTTCCCATACCAACCAGCTCATAGACTTAGTTATTTTGGGGGCTGTTGGAGAGAGTAAATTGATATGATACCTAGGTATATTATGTTCGGTGCCTAGTGTGCATTGTTGCAGGTGGATGACAACAAAGCATTCATCTGCTTACCTAAGGTTGCTCCAGTTTGATTTTGTGCCCTTTTGTTTGCGATTCTCTCCGGAAGTGTCCTCAATGTGTCCAACAACTTTTTTCAAATTAAAATCATAGACATTATTAAGATACGCACATCATCTATGGTAAAGGAGAACAGTGTTTCCAAATCAACTAACTATTGCTTTTTAATAGACAACGTTTGGCTGCACTGGCTTGGTTGAGCAAGTCCTCACCAGGTGAGATCCTATGGTGGCAAGCCTCCCTCCAAGCTGATCAGATGTGCAGTTTTTAGGCACCTGATGAATCTCTTGGTGGAGAATGGGACCAACGTCAAACCTGCAGCAAAAAGTCACATTTCATCTATGCGCTTTTCAGGTTAGTGAGAGAGGGAAAAGAGAACATAAGGATGTGTTCCTGATATTAGTACCTCTTTGGATGTATTTGCATGACAGTGACACCTGTAACAGTGTCCCCGTTAAGGATGGTGTGGAAAACAGGTGCAGGGCCTCGCCATCTTGGGAGAAGGCTGGGGTGGACATTCAGGATACCACTGTAGAAATACAACAAAGTGAACTAAATTGGCTCTAAAATGCTGCACATAAAATCAACAGATTTAATAAGAGGTAGTATCTCCTATAAAAATTAGGAAATATGTTGAACTGACATTTCACAATTAAATCTAAATTAGTATATTTAATTAATTAATGTAGTACATGACTTGACCATTCTAAAGTAACTTACTACGGAAACTGGTCGATAAGTCTCTCCTTAAGTAAGCAACCAAAGGACACCACCACTCCAACGTCAAATTGCCTCTGAAGGTCCCCAACAGGCCAGATATGAACTGGGAGTTGATTTTGATCAGCAAACCTCTTCACAGGGACACTCTCGGACAGTGTGACAACTTCAAGTGATCCAACTACCCTTTCACTGGAGTTCCTATCAAAACACGTAACAGAAAAATATTTGACCACACACAGGTTGGTTCCTAAGGCCAACTCAATTATCTGTTATTTGCGTCATACTTGGAAGCACACAGCCGTTTTAGGGACTCCACAGCAAAGTCATCAGTCCCAAAGAACAAAACCTTCCAGGCTGGTCCTGATGATGACACACAATTTGTTGTGTAAAATGGGTTGGTCTTCAAGAGGTGTCGATTGTGTCTACGTTTTCCAGAAATTTCAGCCCCAAGTCCATAATACGTACGTCTTGGTATGGAGCAAACACAAATGGCATGTAGTATTTTCAATCCAATTGTATTTTTCTTGACATTGTTCCACATCTTCAGCAGCTGATTTGCTGCAAATACATTTAGTCAGTGGTGTCAAGTGCTGCAGCAATAATGGTCGGTGTGTAGATGTACTTGAACTTGTGTGCTGCTATGCAGTAGCTAATGGTGGATCCAAATAAACAAACCAAACCAAAAACCTTTTTTTCAAATAGCTCATATATGTATATACGCATTAAATAATTCACCCCTACATAAAAGGTAGCGGTCTCATGACACTACACGAAAAAACGATGTTGAAAACTATTAATGCAGGGGGTCGCCATGTTTTTGCACATTCATTCCTTTTCCGGTCTACTTCGGATTCCACTTTCCCATAACTATAGTTCCGCCGTACAGCTTTTGTTTGATCGTAATACAAACAAATATAGAAACAAACAAAAAAAATCAAAAATGTTAAATGAATATAATTTATATTTGGCATTGTTGCTAGCCTACTGATTATGTCAGGAAAACATATACAAGTTGGAAGTATTTATATATAACAATAAATATATGGCCACTTTTCAGATAAAACAGTTGTTTAGTCTGAGCGGTGATGGTGACAGTGATCCTTCATCTGCAATGTTTCAAATGACACAAAGGTTATTCACCTCCCACGGAAACATCATAATGCCATAAAAAAATTAAATTGGAATCTCAAAGCCCTCGTTTGAAAGACAATTATTACCACAGCCCAACATAGCCTAGATACCAGGCGTTTGGCCGTTGAGTCATTGACTCTTTCGATGTCATCCACACACAAATGGCAAACATAAACGCAAGGTTACATAGCAAGGCTGACTAAACAGTAACCAACCTTGAGCAAAAAAAGACCTTGCCAAAATCAAAGACAAATATATCCCTCTACCGAAATGCAAAAAACTAAAAGTACAGTTTAATTCTAGGCTACAACCTCCCTGGTTTAAATGTGGAGAGTGAAAAATAAATCTAAGATTATGACTTCAATCAAGGAATATAGGCTTTAAATAGTCTGTAAAGCCTTAATGTGGATACAAAAATAATACTTAGAAGTTATCTTTTAAATTTTTAGGGAAGTTTATCAAGACCTATTTTCAACAAAAATTGTTCCAAAATACATTTCAGATTAATGTTTCTACTGTAGGCTACACACATTTTAATCCACATAGCCCAGTTACCGGTTGGCTGTTCAATAGATGCAATAACAAGAATTTAGAGGCAATGAATATTAAACATTATCTCCTCCCACATGAACTTTGGAAAGCGTTTAGTTAAACAGTTAGAATCATGTTTCTACCTCCCTTCACCTCTTGAACAGGGAGCTGAGGGAGCAAGACAATAAACTTATGGAAAAGTAAGTGAACCTTTCTTCCATTTAAAAGCCAGGTTGTATATTTTAAAACATAATGAAACCCATTTAATCCACATTAAATCATTTACATTAAAGTATCTCTATTTGCATAGCTATTTTAAATGTTTATTTAGTAAAATAATAGGACAATAGCATCAAACCTATTTTCAGGACCCATCCATATTTGTCTTATATTCATTCAAGTCAGCACATGGCACAGGTTGGAGGGAAGGCAGAAAATGGATCTGGTTTTAAGTTTGTAATGGAAGTTATTTTAAGCCTTAGGAAAGTGTAATCAAGGTTAGACACATAATGGCAACAATCAGGTTCATTGTAATTGTAAATATACTAATATAAATGCTTACATTCTTTTCTCTACAGATGTTTTTTACTTGGATCATACTGTTTCTTCTCTTATCAGGTATTAGTATAGTAGCTCTGCAGACACCTTTAGCTGGAGCATGTTTTACTGGCAGTACAATATTTCAAACTAGTAAAAGCTTGCTTTTCTTTTGCAAACTACTCACTCTAAAAAGAAAAATCACCTTTCTTCAAATTCCTCTATCATGTGAAATATTTTTCCAGGGACAAGCAGCTTCATGATTCACAACACCCTCCACAGCCTTTGTCTGGAGGACTCAGTAACAACTGGGCTGGTTCAGCTGAAGAGGTGCAACCTAGGCTCTGAAAATCAGCAGTGGATTTGGAGGAACCAGAGAGTCTTGGTGAGTGTGGGTACATCTAGATGTTTGTCAGCACACCACACTGGCCCTGTCCAGACTATCTCCTGTGACAGTTTGGAAGACCGGGGAGACAGCCTCCTGTGGGACTGTGAGAGAAACAGACTGATCAGCCAGAGCAACTCCCTGGAGCTAACAACGGATGGAAAACATCTCACTCTGTCCCACAAAAGCAAACACTCCAAGTGGAGGTCTCTGGACGAGGGGGACATCTGCCAGTATAGGCTCAGTAAGTCAAAAAAGAACTTTATTGAACTATAGACATTCCTTTTATCTAGCTTATTGTCTGACTCTTAAGGCCTAGGTATTGAAACTAGTACCAAAAATAGAAAAAGTAAGAGGAGAGTGAAATATTTGTATTGGCCCCTTTCAGGATCCAAAAGGGCATCAAGTGAGCCAGATGAATTTGAGGTGAATGGGGCTGAGGAGCAGAGAGCAGGGCCTCCAGTCATGACAGAGGAACAGAAAGAGTTCCTTAGGTGGTACTATCGCACTGAAGACCGTAAGTGCTGTTGCCATTTATCACCATATAAGATTATTTTCAGGGATTTCGGGGGTTTTTTAATTAAAATTTTAGAATTGTATATGTTCATTTATGTTAAAAATAAGGGACGTTTTTACAGACGGTGATCTTTAAATGATCACTAAATCAGTATAAAGCCAAAATGTTTATTGTTCTATGCCCACTTATTAATTTGAACACATTTTATACATAAGTTATCCATTCCAAAAAGGCTGACTCTGTGGTCCTGATATCATGTTTTTCAGTTGTAAAAAGGTTCAGCTTTGGTGCAGCAATTTGTAAAGTTGTAAAGTTTTATTCCCCAAAGTCTGCAAAGAAGTTGTTAAGTGCGCTCTTGACCAGGTTCAAATGCTATCTTTGATCACTTTTGAAGTGTCATACGGTTTAGTTTACGATTGGGCGATAAAATGTACATGTTTAACCATGCACTTATTTTGTGTTGTAGCAACCCCATGGAAGTTTGCAATGCTGGGTCTCTCCTTTGGTGGTCTGCTCTTGGGTTGTCTACTTTTGGGAATGGGCGTCATGGCTAACAAGTACATTCCCTCTAAATAGTTTATATAGTTTTACAATAATTTATTTTCCATCTCATGATATTGTTTATAATAAAAAAAGACATAACCTGAACAATAGCCTTGCATAATAATAAATGTTTCTTCTTTATTTCTAAATCTACAATCCTTTTCTGTCCTCTTCAAAAAGGAACAGAAAGAAGATAGCCAAGTATAAGGCAGCAGCTTTGGCAAACAAGTCAGAGGGGGAAGAACTGCAAATCATCACGGAGGACAGAGAGCACTCAGAGCTGAAGGCCACCTACAGTGGCCCCATGCATATCAGCACCCCATCAAAGTCTCTGGTAGAGGAATCTAAACACTCTCATGACAATGGGGAAGTGGAGGAGCTCAAACCAGGTGACATTGTAGTGACCTGGAAGGATGGGAACATCTCTACCTTGTACTCAGAGCCTGTGGCAGAGCAGGATACAGTGGAGAAAGAGAAGGTGGAGGTACAGGAGGTGGTTGAGGAGGAAGAGGAGGGGCCGTGATAGAGAAGATAAAGCCATAAGGAAGTGCCTTTCTGTCAGGACCTTAACTCCGCTTAATGACATCCAATCAACAGGGACTTGATATAGCTGAACAAGCTGTAGTGTTTTGTATATTATTCTATTCTTTACTGGTGGGATATTTGGAAATGTTGCTTCATTTCCTGGGGTCGCTCCATGCTGTTTTCCTGTTATTGTTTACTAATTGAGTTAGGCATGTTTGTCAAAAGATAATCAAAAACATGTATTTGTGATTCTAAAATAGTGAGTACCAAAGTCTTTACATCTCAGCTGGCAAAACTGTTCTTTAATATGTTGAATAAGTCACTCCGAAGTGCAATGTAATAACATTCTGGGACATTTGGATATTTTAAGATGTTTCAACCTAAATAAAACTTTAGTTACTCCTTTTTGCTTTCAGTTTTCTTATGTTGTTTTTAAAATTACCTCTCAGAATAACATATTCTTTACGATCACTACATAATAAATTGACATGTAGATGTAATTTTTATTGGCCATCCATCCGGTGAACCAGTATATGCCAGACATATAAAACCTAGTAAGTGTGTTTTTGGAGATTTAACGATAAGGTTTTGTTCTCAATTTTAATTGGCTTAAATAACCTTTTAATTATAACAAAACCTACACCTGTACAGGCTATTCCGTGTCAACTTATAACCTAAATTGTAAGAACACATCTCAGCTGAGTGAACCATAATGGAAGCCTTTCCTGATAGTTAACCTTGATCAAAAAAAGTTGAAAATAAACAATCCATTTAAAAATGCAATGTATTTATCAATTTTATTGTCATGTTTGTAGGGGACGCAAACATAGTAAAAGTTGTACGATACACAAAAAAGTAGCTTGAAGCTATAAAAAGCTAGAGGTGCACTGTTATATTAATATGTGTATTATCTCACAGAATTAATTAATTCCACATGTACAAAATAGCCTAACTACTAATAAATAAATAAAACGTTTTTTTACAGTATACGGCTATCATAACTTTTCAGTGAAACCCTGTTCAACACAAGTAACAGTGACATTAAGGCACTCATGACAAAATACTATCACCATTCAGTTCACATACAGTATATATAGTTAATCTGTCGAAAGAACATGCTAATATTTTGTAATCCAAAAACAGACTCACACAACTGTTCATCGTGACTCTTATAAAGCGTCTTTAATATTACAGTCTGACCACTTTGTCCTCAAGTTTCGTCGATATTCTATGTTATCTCTCTAATTTAGATCTACTCAGGCAGTAGCTGAACATCAAAATATCTTGAAGCCTTTAAGAAGGGTGAGTGTAGGGGCCCTGCGTTTGCTCTGGGCCCTTGAAGACTTGACGGTGACTAGTTTGGCAGTGGTTGGGGCAGGTAACTCTTTCAAGCAAGGTGTTGTGAATGAGGCAGCAGGGGACAAGCTGACCATGGGCTTATCTTCAGTAATGTAAAGGGCTTTTAACGATGGGCTCTTCTCCCCTTCCCGCCTGACCTCCCTCACCGCTTCATGGAAGACATGCTGAACTGATGGAAAGTCCAGACAGGCTGATACCTCAAAGAACAAACAGCCAAAACGAGAAGCAAGGGCACAGCCATCGGACTTACTCACCTGCCTGTGAGGAAAACACAAAGAAAATAACCTTTTTTTGTAATGTGCACAGCTGGTTCCTCTTTTATCATTTAACAATCTATTTGTGCCCTGGAGGGACCCTGGAGAAAAATAGTTGTTGGCACGGTGAATGCTGTGAGGTTACCAGTGAAGTAACTGAAGTATTTTTAAAACTAAACAGCCTACTAAACTAAGAATAACAAAGCCTGTAAAATGAACTCCTAATGGAATGAAAATCTATATTTTACATTTCGTCATCACAGTAAAACAAACACTTCATAAAAAAGATCTAGCATTCTACAATGAATTACTTTTACTGGACATTTTCTACAAAACATTTAACTCCTCTGTAAACGGTAACACACATATGCCATTACATCGCTTGGCCCAGTATGCAATATCAGACAATTAATTACAGCATGTGCACTATAATTAACCATCAGGGTGTCCAATTATACTGAGGCAATATTGTTGTTAACTCAGATATCCGCTATGCTGTTAAGTTCCAGACTGTTTGACGTGGGTTGTACTCAGTCAGCCTCGAAGGGTAGTTATCCTACTGAGTTGTCAAGTCTGATTGATAAAATAACATACAGTATTTGCATTCAGCCAAAGCCACAAAATGTAAGCCAGTGAATTTCAGATTTCTAGGTGGTCTACAAAACATTGGCATTACATTCACTCCCATACCTGTATCTCTCCATGTCTAGCTTATTTCCCAGCAGGAGGACAGGAGTGTCAGGCTGGACAGCTTTAGTGTGGAGCATCACTGTCTCCAGGTACTGTTGACAGCCCTCAAAGCTCTGTCTGTTGTCTATGCTGTAGACCACCAGGAAGGCACTGGCCCAGAAGAGGTAGCGCTCACAGTTTACTGGACCGTCCTAGGGGTTGAATCATATTCAACAGCTGTAGCACAGATGTTTGCTACCACAGGTAATGTATGAATTGTCATGTCAGATTATAAGATCAGAAGAGTAGGCAATTCATACCTGGTCAGCTGTGTCCATCACTTTGACCACAACTGGCTGTTGGTCAATAATCTCCTCAGATGAATAAGTATCCTCTAGATGGCAGCCAAAAGATGCATATAAAAAAAAACAATATAGTGAGGTAATATAGTGTAATAATTTAGTGTATTTTTAACATCCAAATAAATAACGTTAAAATATCTACAAATTGCAGTGATTGAAAACAAAATGCAGCTTATCCTAATATGGGGTTAAAAATAAAAACTTACCAAGGTATGGATCATATTCACTGATAAAGCGCCTTGTAAGAAACTTCACGGTCAATGCTTTAAAAAAAAAAAAGAGGCAACATACTTCCTGTTTAGATTCAACATCGATAATTTCTGCCCCACGTCTTTCAAATCAAGGGTCTTGTGGAGCATGAGAAAATAATTATTGTATAAACACTCCCATGACAAACATATATGGTATCAAATGCCTATAATAATAAACTATAAAAAAACCAGGGCAATATTGGCCTATAGATAAATCAGACAAACAAAATAAGCGCTGGAAAAAATGCAAATATAATCAGGGGGGTTGTTATATACAAAAAAAATCATGACGAATAGACTACCTGATTTCCCTGAGCCCACCACACCCAAAACGACCAAATTGCACTCAGGTTGGCCCCGCTCAGGAAGTGGAGGAAAATTACAGGTCCTTGCCTTCCCAAACATCAGGGAAATCTGAAAGCTGACGAAAGATAAAGTAGCATCAGTTTTGGTTCTTTTGTCTCAGCATTCAAATTGATTATCCTCAAGAGCTGCTTGGAAAACAATCTATCGAAATAACACCAGATAATAAAATTCCGCAAATATTATACAAAAACAAGGAATAGGTAAACATGTACATTAACCCTTATAATACTTAGATAAAGATGCAAACTAACAAGGAAACGTGAAAAAAACATAATTTTCTTTCAAATCAGTAATGTATTTCCAGGATAGTACAAATGCAGCGAAAAAGAACAACTTCGCAACAGCTGTGCGTTCCACCCTCGAGTGAAACAATCGAGAAAAACCGCCCAGAATGCGCTTGCTGCTTACGCACATGATTGACTGGCCATCTCCATTTATGGAAGTGAGCACTTCTACTCTGATTATGATATGGCACTTGACTGAAGACTGCTATATAGAGAAACTAATGATTTTCTGTTAGTTGCACAAAGTTTGTAAGGATTCAAACAGCTTTTAAAAAGCAGAGTATGCAAGTAAGAAAACAATTGAACTAATTAATTCCCATAAATGAATGGTTACCAATTTATTTTTAAATAAATGATTAAAAACAGATTAGGATTATTTTACAGTTTGATATGTTTGTTAGTGAATTGAATTGCATGGCCGTATAGACACAACCAAGCTTCCTTTATGCCATACAAACTTCTGTCATCCAATGTTCATCAGCCAACACTATTCTAGGCACAGAGTCACATAGAACATATTTGACCTTAGGGAATAGCCTATTGTTGTAGCTTGACTTTTCCACATGGTCAAGGCATAGTTTGGATACTTCCAGCTGTAACTAAACTGGTCGCTACAAACAAAGAACTATAAATCATGACAGAACTATACTGTGCCCAGCTCACCCTCTCATACGCTTCTCGACTTTCAGCAATTTAATACCGGTGTCCCCTTTGGCTGCATGTCATTACAATGTATTCCTACTCTGCCACAAGTCCCCCTGCTATGTATAGACTAGGCTATTCTTGTAGCTGTGAAAAGAAAGACAAACAGCGGTTACCTTGTCAAGTACCGTACATCTGCCCAGGACTCGGGGATCATTCAGTTGAGCTGCTACTGTCCGAAGGAAACACCATGGTTTAAACCAAGATGTGAGTTGCTTTCTATTTTATTTAAAACATCATGGCTGTCTGTGTGTAATCATGCTAAGATGAAGTTCTATGCCAGTGTGATGATGGAGCTGAGCAGCTGTCCGGGCTCAGAGGCTGAGAGCGAGGAGCCAGCAGCGCTCTGTGAGCCGTTGGACTCTGTGGGGATGGACAGCCTTAAAGTCAGAGTGGGCGACACTGTTTTTGTTGTCAACAAAGCCCTGTTCACTTTACACAGTGAGTACTTCCGAGCCCTTTTCCAGTCTGGAATGACAGAATGCCAAGAGGAAGAGATCCATTTGAAAGGGCTTCCGACTGTGGGTTTCCTTGTTGTCCTCCGTGTCCTGAATGGTGAGCGCCCTATCCTGAGCGGTGATGAGATAGTCAAAGCCATAGAGTGTGCTGCTTATCTCCAGGTCCAATCCCTCACCAAGCACCTGATCAATATCATTAACTCTGACAACTGTCTACTCATGTACCACACAGCTGCCACCTACGGACTGTGGGACCTCTCCCACAATGCTGCTCTGTTCATAAGAGACATTTACTCTGAACTGGGGGACGAGGTGAAAACCTTGCCCCGAGAGTTATCAGAATACGTTGAGTCTCTTATTCCCAGTACCTTCATGCTTGTCTGCTCCCACTCACCATCTACTGAGCTGGCACAGGACTTTCAGAGGACAGTCTGCTACCTGAGTGAGGAGGAGAGAGAGTGGAAAGTTATGACTCATTTACCCTTGAACTCCAGCACCACCATGGCAGGTGTAGCTGTCCTAGACAACAAACTCTACATTATTGGTGGGGTGCACGACATTAGCAAGAAGGTGGTTGACACTGGATTCTGCTATGACCCGGAAATTGACACCTGGTCCACGCTCCCCAACCCTCAGCAGCCGCGCTACAACTTCACATTGGTTGGACACGAGGGCTGGCTGTATGCCTTGGGTGGAGAGTATGAGAGGAAGGCCATGTCGTCCGTGGAGAGGTACAGAGTATCTACTGGAACTTGGAGTTTTGCCTCAAGTCTCTCCTGTCCTGTCGCATCGGTGGTATCTGCTAAAGCCCTGAGCAGGATCTTCGTCTGCTTATGGAAGCCCAAGGGAGCCACAGAGATCCACGAATATGTGCCAGAAAGGGACCAGTGGGTTCTCCTTACCACACTGGTCCGCCATCAGAGCTATGGCCACTATATGGTGGGCCACAAAGACAATCTGTATGTGATGCGGAATGGGCCCTGCGATGACTTCCTGCTGTGTGTCATGGACTGTTATAACCTGACCTCTGGGCAGTGGACCGCCATGACAGGCCAGTATGGGAACAGCAAAGGCTCTCTGTTCACTGCTGTGGTGAGAGGGGACTCTGTGTTCACTCTGAGCCGCATGGTGACCACAGAATACACCATAGAGGATTTTAAGTGGAAAACCAAGAGGGAAATGAAGGGGTTTGGAAAGATTGGATCTATGTATACGTTTCTTCTTAGGGTTCCCAAGGCTGTAACCTGTCCTGTGGGAAACTCAGAGGCATTGACACATGGCCAAAACTTTGGAGAATATATTTACTGCCGTCCAAGATCTTCAAATAATTGTCTTGACTAAATGTCTGGGTCATAAATTATTTGTAGTAGACACCTTACACATGCACAGTATGAGTTGTATCACTTTCCTTGAGGATCATTACAGATAGGCAGCAATGTCTGTAATTTGTAGTCTCACATAGCATGTGCACAATGTGCAGTAACACTGAACTAAATGAAAATTATCTAATTTGAAGTCTCCATGGAAACTTAACAAAAGGCAAGCAATAGATAATGACCTCATGTTAACTATGCAGCTCTCCTTAGCAATATACTCTTTTTTTATTAATTATATTTGTACCCCCTTCTGTAATGCTGGAGTGTGCTTGATCAAGGCCAGGATGGTTATCAGTGTTTAGCGTTCAGTGTACAAAATTGTAAACCAAACTGAAATGTGTAATACATTATTCCATGTTTGCTGCTGTTTTTTTGGGGAAAAGTCTCCTTGATTAATATGTTTCAATTGTATTTGAGATCATCTATGTAAATAAAGGGGGTAAAGTAAAGACCCCTGCTACATCTGAAAGATTACACCATCTGAAGGAATGCTTTGTATTTGTCAAATAAAACACTATTCAAATCATGCTCTATGAAGAGTCGGAGAATGTAACTAATGATGTGCAGGTTTCTCTGGATGCCGATTAGATGACCATTAATCCTACACAGATAACATCTGAAACCCATCGTCTTTAGTCTACTGTCTGTGAGTGAAGTTCTATAATGGTGAAGTGATAAAAGAAATGCTCTTATGGCCAAGCAGAGCCTCTGATGTGAGCCCAGTCCATCAACAATAGATACAAATCTGTAATAGATGCCGACTTTTTCCTTTGCTGTGCTTCCATCAAAGCCCCTCCAAAGGTTTGATAGACAAATAACAAACCTGTATTGTGACAACCATCCAAAAATGGGCATAGTTTGCCATACAAGGCATGGCAAAAATGTGTTTGTATCCCATGCTTAAACCCAGACCTGACATTATGAGCAGGTCGACCATTGACTGACTCACATTTTTATTGAGTAGTAAATCAACAATGTAAACTGACAGAACAAATTAGATACATTGTATGCTGTAAGATAAACCCAATGCAAATAAAAAAGAAATAAATTAAAGTACATAACAATTCAACCACCTTTCATTCTGTTTTAAAAAAGGTCAGCAGTGGTATCTTATAAAACAACCATCAGATCTACAAAATAGCCTATTAAATCCTGAAAAAACACTTGAAAAAACATTAACTAAAGGGAAGAAAAAACACTAAGTAAAACAACACTAAATATATAGAAAATGTGCATTGGTATACACAATTTGACTACTTGAGTTTACCTATAAAGGCCACAGTTTCTCAGATCCTAAAATCATAACCTTGACCCTGCTAATAAGACTCTTGTATAAGTTAAGGATAATGAGGAAAGAGATGTATCTGAATCTAGTAGTTCTATTAAGGAAACTATTAGAATGTTTGAGTTACATATGTATAATATTTTCTCTACAAAGGAAATACTTGGATATTTTTCTCAGGAAATAACTACCAGACAAAATTGTATTTACATCGAAAAGTGTGTGTTTGCATATGTGTTTGTGTCTGTGTGTGTGTGTGTGTGTGTGTGTGTGTGTGTGTGAGTGTGTGTGTATGTGTGTGTGTGTGTGTGTGTGATGTAGTCCATGTCACGCCACACGAGTCATGAGTTCCTCTAGGGCCCTCTCACGATGGTTCTCGTGGACAAGCAGCACCTCCTTGATTGCGTTCTGTTGGAAGCCCATCTCATTGAACTGGCTTAGCAAATGAAGGAACTCTTCGGCCTGTGACATTGAAAAAAGAAATGTATGTTGTAATCCAAGTGTAAGATTACCTCCAAGGAGCAGTCTCAAAAATACGATGCTTTCTGTTTACTGCATTACAGGATGTACATGTTGTACTCCTGAGACGTTTACCTTTTTTTCACAATTCTGGAACATCTCCAGGGCTTCCTCCACCTGAGCCTCATCATAACCCAGCTCACACAGTCTGTCACAAGCAACAAGGTAACTCAGGATCTGTATAGAAACACGTCCAAAAGGGGATACAAAAGAGGTCAGATCAAAAATGTTAGCCTGAAAATGATTGGTTTAAGATTATAGATGACAGCCATAAAATTACACTCTACATAGTCGCTTGTCATGCACGGAAATAGGACACGCCGTTATCAGATTCAAATTAATGTGAAAGTAGCCTTGAGATCAGCCTAAGTGAAAGGTAATATCTGTGAGAGCATGGTGACTCCTGCGATTACAAACAGACTAAAGAGAGATAGAGAAACTACCACTGATTAAGTAAGACATCAGTTAATCCCTGTTGATATAACTCTGATTTGCTAGCTGCCTTCACTCCTTAGGTTGATAAGATGGAAAAGCTGGAGGAGAAGGGAGGGAACTGATCCTAAATCCTCTCACAAACACACTGATTACCGTTTTAATCTATTTGAGGGTAGAATCCTCATGCTTCTCATATGTTGGGAGAGTTATTAGTATCTGTAACCGTGAGCTATATGACCACCCTCTAATCGTCTTTCACACATGTAGCAAAGCTGACTGTGATGGCATGGAGGACCCCCCACCACTTCTATCCTTGGCCCGCATGACCTCCTCATACTGGCTTATAATTCCATCTGGGCCCCAGGGAGAGAAGTGCTGAGAAACACATAATACAGAGCAGACTGTGGAAACTCTTTGGACCTGGTATCTATTTTTACAATGATGTGCCCCCTCCCCACTCTCTCACTTCACAGGGGGAAGAGCATCAGATATGAAGAGCTGAAACCAGATGTTTCATTGCAAAATAGGCAAGCCGCCGATAAGTTAGATAGATCTAAGATGTTGGCTGGAAAGTGGAGACTGAAAAGAAAGGCTGGCAGCCTGCTGTAAGAATTACATAAGTGAAATTATACTGTCTACATGGGCTTACTGCTCAATAACGTGGCCTTGAAGCAATTTACACAAACTCTGGAGTTTTTAGCCCCAGTGATGAATTCCCTCGACCGCTTAATTTAACTTGCTGTACAACTACTGCGTAAAGACATTGCTCTTAGTCATTGCTGGCTTTCCATGGAATAACAGAGGCCGTTCCAAGGGAAAAGTAAAGCCTTGAACTCTGAGCGGCGCCACAGCATGTTGCAGCAGCAGAGGATTATGTCTGCCTTCCTAACTTGGCTGCCACTAAGCCTGAGCGGATGGCACTGACCGGAGATAAACTTTTAGGCTGTGGCTGGAGGGGGGCATGGCCATTCCGTTGAGTTTTCAGATCGTGAATCAGACAGACCTGCTCTGGGGTCTGCTGGCCTGTCTTCTGCAGGGCGATGATAGCGGTGCGTAGAGGGTATCCTTTGTCGGTTATGGCCCCCAGCAGCTCTCTCTCCTCTGGACTGAGAGCAGACAACAGCTCCACTGACGAGTCAGGAAATGCCTTGTGGGAACCCAGTGGCTGAGAAACCATTGAAGGAGGGGCAGGCAGGCAAGAGTATGGGTTCAGAGACTGCAGAGAATAAAAACACACAACAGTGAGTGACGGTCCCCTGTGTGAATGTGTGTTTGTGTGTGTGGGAAGATGGATTGAGGGAAACAGCAAGGGGTGAAAGCCAAGGGACTGCGGAAGGCATTGGATGGAAAAAAGAGGCAAAGCCAATCCCATGCTGGGCGACATTAACATGAAACTGACTTTGAAGTCTCCATGGGTCTGAAAACACTGCCTGACAGTATGTATATAAGGACTTTAATTTGTGGTGCATTACACCCCTGATATGTCCTGCCGATTAATCTTGTAATAGTACCCTGCTATAGTAGAATAGACACTTTAGAATAGAGTATTTCCACTTGCTAATCTTGGTAGTCTTGGGATGATTCCATAAGAAGACTTTACGCTGACTATTTTTAGTGCACATTCCTAGAAACATTCTGGAAATGCGAATTGAAAAAAAGCTGTACCGCTAGGACACATATTCTCATCCAAATGAAACAGAACATTAAGCAAATGAGAAAAAAGCTAAATAAACAACCAAATTTAGCCCAGTACAACTATTACTCGAAAGAAACCTATGTATAGGTTAGCTTAAAGTTATATAAAAAAATTGGTGTGAGGATATTTCCGCAACTAGAGAGGATGGTTAATCGCCTCACTCATTTTCCCCAGGCGCGAGTTGGAAGGTAGGTAGTAAGGTCATGGCCTGTCCGCTTTGGCCTTTAAGCGTTATACATAGCCTGCCCCTGGGAACCAGGCAGTAGTCCATCCAACACACATCCCCAGAGAACAGACTTTTCAACACAGGCTCTTCCCTCTATTTCCTGTCAGCAAAACTTAGCTACACAGAAACAGCAAGTGTTTCACTTTTATTAGAGGCTTTCTAATTGGCTACATGAAAACTCAGCAAATGTTTCCTTACATCCTAAACTTTCCCATGCAGATTCTGATGTCTTACCGGATGTGTGGGCTTCTGTTGCTTGATGGCAGGCCCCCCGTCAACTGTTTTAGCTCTGGTGATTGGGGGTCTGTGTGCGGACTTGATAGGAGGCTGAGGGGTGTCGGAGTGGCTGGCATCTGTCGAGCTGAGGGTCGTTTGGTTCCCGTCCTGCTCTCTGGAGTTCCCTAATACTGAGAGAGAGGACTGACACAAGTTCTTGCTATGCTGGTAGGGCAGGCTGCTCAGACAGCCAGGCAAGTTCAGCAAGTTAGGGGAGCAACCTTGTCGTCGGTTTCTCAGGCCGTCCTGACTTGAATACGGCTCTGAGCCCTTGTTTGATGCGGATACTGTCTCCTCAGCCTCATCCTCTGAGTCTGAAATGGTAAACTTAACCTTGGCCCGTAAGTCGGCTGGGTTCAGGCTGTAAGAGCGTGGCCGGGGGTTGGGTTCCCAGAAGTCTGAGCTGTGACGACTGGCAAGGCGACTCGTCTGGGGACTGCTGAACATGAGCCAATAAGGTGGGCAGGAGGGCATTAATCCTGACGACGACGGTGGGACTGTAGTTCTAGGTTGGCTGGGGTACCCACCCTGGAGGCCTGTGAGCACCCAGCTCTCCAGGCTGAACTCATACTGGGACAATACAAAAAAGACTACCATTAAGAAACACAACTCTCGTCACAGCATATAGATTTATTTTGCTCATCCCTTCAACCACTCTACTATCCATAATAGTGCTAAGTCTTTTCACAAAAACTATCGTAAGTTTGGATAAAGATTTAGTTACATCTGTTTGAAATTTCAACAAATGGTTGTGAAGAGGGGATTTTGTGTACAGGGCAGTGAAATACAATTTAATCTCAGCGTATCAGTAAAGAGGTCAGAGATGACATAAGAATCATTATTACACTCAGACCAATATGCTTAAGTCTCAAAGAAAAAAGACCTGACTACACGGAAATATAAAGCCACATTAGTTATCATAATCCCCTTATGACTTTGTGCTTTTGTTTTTTAAATAGCTTGGGGTTAAACAAATTAATCCTGGCCACTGAAAGTGGGGTCCTGTAAAAATGTATTGTACTCTGAGGCCAACTAACCCGTGCACACATTTAATAGCAGAAAGACTAGTCATGAATGTTGGGATGTAATAACATTGTATACATACGTGCGCATACATCTATAAACACACACACACCTCTGTGTCTTGAAGTATGGTGAGGTAGTCAGACACTGCAATCTCGGGGGCTGTGACTAGCTCCACCTCATCTTTAGCCTCTTCCGAGGAACCCTGAGGGATCTTAAAAGGAATCTCGTCCAGGCTGGTCATTCTACTGCTCACAAAGAGACAAAGAGAAAACCATGACTTTCTCATGTCAGTGGAAGTAATCAAGAAATGACACAATCTAGCCATCAGTATCTTCATCAGCCCTCATATCTTTGGAGCCAAAACGTTTGTTACAATAGCAAATTTAAGAGATTAAGTCTTAGTACTTAGTTCCTAGAAAGTCTCATTTATTTTTCTTTCAATCTTGGCTGATTATGTTACATCATACATGAGGGTGTTTCTTGAGGTGAGGATCAAAATTACAAAACTTCACTTTCCAAGCCAGATAAAGACTACATTCTGATCTCTCTTTGGTCAAGCACAGGAAAACACACACACACATGAAACATGTCACAAAACATTTATTTTTCATCACCTTCACAATATTGACAGAGTCAAAAATATTGGGTGTCAAAAGTATTGCATGTGTCAAACAGTAAACTCGACGCCAGGCAATAGGTATTCCACAAAGTTAACATCCCTGCAGTGCCACTCAGGACTCAAGATCAGACTACGAGTCCTATCAGACGCTGGATAATTGATAAGCTCATTTAACTGTTTACACAGATAGGAACAATGGAAAGATCAAGAATGTTTTACTTAGCGTTGTTCTTGATCTCTAAGCTACAGTCCATGAGGGGGAGGAAATCACAAGTCAATGTAATGTTTTAAATAGATTTAAATATAGCTCTTATGAAAAAAACATGTTTTGGCACCCTAAATTATCTTTCACAAGTACTAATCAGATCTGGCACTCTTTCAGCAGTCTTTATTGTGTTTCATCTGAAATGATTTCAGAATAACATAACTTTTTTTACAATTTCATTACATTAGAATTCAAAATAAGACTGTAGTAGTCCAACAAACACTACACTTTTACCTAATTAAATACACTTTATAAGTAACATCTACCACAGACTCTTGGATGTCTGTCAATTAAAATACAATCCCTTACAAATAAATATTTTGAGAGAGAACTAAATTGAGTCTTGAAAGACTTTTGAATGTGCATTTGATCCAGTTCAATCAACATGGCTTCCGTTCATATTTCTTGAAGTATAGCATAGAATTTGAAGCACAAAATTCAGTTACTTAGAGGATACAAAAGGCCACAATATTTATAAAACCTTGATAGCAAAAAACATGTAGTGCGCCTGGCACCGATATAAGATAAACTACTATATGTAGCTGTACAGCCAAATTAAAACGATCTCAACACTCTCTTCCACTAAACAAGCCATTAATCCTGTTGACATACCAGCTTTTTTCCTCAGAAGACTCTTCTACTTGACTCAGGTGCAACCTCCTCGGTGTTGTGTTGTGTGAGTGCTACCACATACAATGAGGAGATAAGCAGCACTGGCCTTATGACGCAGGCTTAGTCCTCCTGCACCACTAATCCAATGGCATAACACTAGAACTTCCTCTGCTTACCTGCTGTCCACGCACATGTTCATAAGAGAAAGCTCAGACAACAAGGGTAGGCTGGTCATAACTAGTCGAACAATGTATGTCTAACAAGCTGATTTTATACAAATTATGCGCAAGAATATTGGTTATTTACTTTCCAATTTATTTTCATTCCATACTAGTATACATAGGGCCGCATGATGAACAGAGTGGCCGTGTTGTTTTTCTAGTGAGTCAGACTGTGACGTAACTCCACTTGGCAAGATGGTGTTTACAGTGTGTCTGTATAGTGTGTACTTAATTACTTTAATGGTGATCATTTGAATCTGAAATAACTCAAACTAAATTTAGAAAAGTTACTTTATAACGGGCACTCAGAGATTAGACCAAAGAATATGATTTTAAGAAAACATACAGAGCAAGATTTTGAACAAGTAGTACATGGCTTAAAGAGAACAATTGGAGGGACATTGTTCAAATAATTTTTTAATTGTCCAAGTCCTTACAAGTGTCTTACGACTGACTGACCAGTGTCAGTCAAAACGACTATCATGTCTCTGAAGGGCTGAGGCCCACCCCTCATCTGAGGGGGCTTCTGGCAGGACCCAGCCCTGGGGAACCGAAGTACCGTCAGGGTGGTCCACAGGAACCAGAAACATGTCCCATTCTCTCCTGTAGGACAAGACACAAGGAACTGTCATCGGCATGTAAGATTAGTAAAGAATTCACTAAATATCAATAAACAGTTCAAATAAAGATTCTAAAAGGCAAAGAATAAAATAAACATACCTTATTTGTATCAAAGATTGTAGGGAATGCTCTGCTTGTGTGTAGTACGCCTTGAAGGGCTGTAGTGGGTGATCAGGAGGCAGCTCAACTGTAAACAGGAGAACACCTCATGTCAATTTAATAAGTTAATGGATCTATTGTAACGAGTTGACTACTTACAACCAGCAACATGGTGTTACAGATATGTTAAGGAGACTCCAGCACAAGCCTCTGGGAGATGAAGCTACCTCCAAAGAGCCTCGTCTCCATCTCTCTTTTCTTCTGCAGTTGTCGTTCTCTTTCTTTTCTCTGTCGTTTTTCAAAGTCTCTTTTGCGTTCCTCTTCCTGCTCTCCTTCCAGCATAACTCTCAAAGTGTTCTCCTCTGCTCCATAAACTGCCGTTCTCTTCCTGATAAGACTCCTCAGACGCTCCACCTGTTCGTCAAATACCTGGTCCGCTTCCTTCTCTGGGAAGATCCCTGGCAGACAACAAACATATCAAATAATGTGCTCCCTTGTTGTTATTCTATTAATTACACTGCAAGAGTAACCACATAACAGTCAGGCATATTGTTACCTTTCCTGGAAGCGGCTTCTTTCCTCAGTTTACGCAGTTTCTCAAGAGACTTGAGGATGTCCAGCATTCGCTTCACATCTGCCTGCTTCTTCCTAACCTCAGAGAGAACCGCGTCTGCAGCTAACTTTAGCTCTTGCTCCTGATGGAAACAAAACATTTCCACAGCAAAATATCAGCCACTTGAGATGTCATTGAAAATAAATGATGCTGGTATATATGCAGAACATTACATCAAAGTATAAATTGATGTCATTAATCATCTTAATAGAGATTATACAAGGGTCACTTGAGAGAATGTGAAATGTCTGAATGTACAGTATAGACAAACGTCGCCACCTGCTGCTCAATCATGTATTGTTCAAACCGAGGGGGTGTGTGGTTTAAATGCACAAAAAACCACCGATATACAGTTTTAATTCATATTTAGTCAGTGTTTGGCCTAGCATACTTTTGAATAGCCCGCAGCTGTCCATAAAACAGCTTTAAAGCTTTTACTTCAATAAATTTTGGTCCCTTAAAAAAGAAGGGTCTACTTACATATTAAAGAGCTGTCGTTCCTAAACTCTTCCTGCAACTAGCTGAAAGTCTGCATTTATGCCCCCATTCATTATTTAAGCGTAACTGGAATATATTCTACTAAACGGCAAAGAAAAAAAATTGTCAGTGTCCAAATGGACCTAACTGCATGGGTCCTAGACGGGCAAAGACTTATCTGTGGTACCTATGAACAGTAATGTCTAAATCTTTGGAGCAATAAAGATGAAATAAGTAATCATAATGATTAGTGACGCAGTAGTAGCACTGACCTTTTTCCTCTCCTCCACTTCCTGAATGCGTTTCATTCTCCACTTGTCTATTGCTGCTTCTTTTTCTGCGATTCTGTCCTCCTCTATATGCTTTTCTTCCAACTGTAACAGTTTTCTCCTCCGTCGCCTTGCTCTCTTCTTAGCAATATGTGACAGTTTATTGTTCAATTCATCAATACAAGCAGGGTCATTAAGGATCTTCAGTTTATCTTGAAGGTCTGTTTTCACACTCAGAGCCATTTCATAAGTGTCTGTCCAGCCACACTCATTCTCTAAATTATGCTTCAGGGTTTCGCAGGCTGTGGATAGCTTTGAAACAAGATGGACAGCACTACAGAGACTGTGTCGTAGGTGAGGAACAGATCTATATGATTGTGCTTGCTTGGATCCTTGATTGCTTGAGATTCTGCCTTTATTTTTTAAGAAATGCTGAATCCACTGCACATCTTGTGTCTTCTGAATAACTTCTTCATCTGGAGGTGTAACCATGATTTTACCAGAGACACCCAGATAATTGTGTTTGTCTTGAGGAACAAAGGATGGAGCACCAAGTAGAGGTTGGCTAAAATTCTGGGAGAAATGTGTGTTTGTCTTGTGAGATCTAAAGCTTGAGGAAGGGAAATCTGTGGTTTGAAAATCATAGTCACTTTGTTTTGGACCAGAGATAAGGAAAGCTGAATGTGGATCAAATGCTCTTGGTGTATGATAAGCTCCCATGCTACTTTGTGTATCTGTCCATGCATTTAACTGTGCACTCTCTGATGAGGACATAGGCACTTGGGGTCCATGATGTAAAGCTCTTTGAACTTGATTCAAGGGATGAAGCTGACCAGGTGGGGGACAGTTGAGCGGTGGTGGGGGACAGTTGAGTGGTGGTGGTGGTACTGAAGGATCAAAGCTATATCCTATGGGCATACGAGGTGGTATGTGGCCCGATAATTTCGGCAATCCGTGTGGCATGTGTGGTGGAAATCCATAGTTAGTGTCACCGCCATATCCTGGTGGTGCGGTAGGTGTTGGAATCATTGTCCACTGCTGACAAATTGGACTTTGCTGCTGTTGGTATTGAGGAGCATCTTGGCTGCCCCAATATGTAGCGGAACCCTTGCTTGTCATTCGCATACTACTTTGAAACGTTGACTGCGATGTGTCCCATTGTGGTTGTGTTGGCGGAGGAAATCCATGGTAGGATGCGCCACCTGAAAAATTCGAATCACCCGTTTCGCGTTGAGATTGCCTTTCTCTATGTGTAACGTTACCTTCATATATATCTTCCATTTCCACGAAGACTTTATAGTTTATACAAAATTTTTGTGTTAGGCACTATACAAACGGAGTAGTCCCAGCGTTACCGCACGTTATGCCAATCGGAACGAACTTTCAAACCGGATATAATCATATGTATATCCGTGTATCAAGCCAATAGCACATTTGTGGAGCGTTTCTTTTCACTGAACGGAGTTGACCGTCCATCGGGGCCGGGCAACTCCCTGCAGAGAAAAGAAACGCTCCAATAATATGCTATTTTGATCAAGTACCCCTCAGACACATCTCAAATTACATCAAAACGCCAATTTATCATCTTGAAATTATGGTTTTCATATGCAAACATAAAAGTACACAATATTGACTTTATACAAGATCAACACAGCAAACAAACAAAATAAAAATAAATAGCCTATCCTAATACATAAGAAAAGACAAATCCCCCAAAATACACAAAAGTCGGTTTGTGCATGACACACGTATTTTTTCTTTACAGACAGATTATATACCACAATTCCAGTGCATGCATGGTTCCAAAGTTTACACTAAATTGACTCCGTACCTTTAAACAGCTTGGGAAATTTCAGAAAATTATGTTATGGCGTTAGAAGCTTCTGATACGCTAATTGACATACTTTTTGTTAATTGGAGGTGTACCTGTGGTTATATTCTGAAGCATACCTTGATCAAACCCACAGATTCTTTGCTAACATCGTGTGAAAATCATAAGAGATAAGCCGAGACCTCAGGAAAAATATCTTGTAAACCTCCACCAGTCCTGTTTATGCTTTGGAGCAAAGAGCAAATCAATCCCAGAACAACAGCACAGAACAACCTTGTGAGGATTCTGGAGAAAACCGGTACAAAATTTGGGCCCATCTATCTGTTCACGTAAAACGAGTTATTTTTCGACTTTCCACAGCTCAGGAAGAAGCCAGTTCTCCAACCCCCGCTTTAAAAAGCCCGACGTATTGCAACTGCACATGCCATGGGGATAACTATCTTACTTTTTAGAAACATGTCCTCGGGTCTGATGAAACCAACGTTTTTACCCGTTTGGACATAATGTCCATCATTATGTTTGGAGGAAAAGGGGGAGGCTTGCAAGCAAAAGAACACGATCCTGTGAAGCACAAGGGGCGTTGTGGTCCTTTGCTGCAGGAGGGACTGGTGCACTTCTCAAAATAGATGGCATCATTATCATGACGAAGGAAAATTATGTGGATATATTGAAGCATCTCAAGACATCAGCCAGGAAGTTTAAGCTTGGTCGCAAATGGGTCTTTCAAATGGACAATGACCCCAAGCATATTAGTGGCCATCAAAAAATTCTGACCTCATGCAAGATAACATGTCTGCAGAGCCCACTGGGAATATTATGAAACAAATTAACGGAAATAATTCTATTTCCTGACATTTTACATTCTTGTGTAGTTGTGATACTGACCAAAAATAGGGGATGTTTGGAATAAATGTAATTGTGAAACGTGAGCAGTTTGTCTTTGGCTAGTGTGTGTGTGTATAAACGTAAACTGCGTAGCTATAAATCCATTCATTACATGCTAAACAGACTTATTAATAATAGCTTTGACGTGCAAACCATAATGACTAACCCTCCCAACTGAAAGAACACATTTTTGACCACGCAACAATGCCTTACTACCTGGGAGCTTAGAAGCATTTTTTAATATACATTTTCCAAAGAAATAATCATTGAAAGTTATCAGTAATATAATATCAAGTGACATTATGTAACTTTTTCATTTTTTATTGGTGGTTGTAATCAATTCCTAGTAGAAAGTGATTTCTACAAGGGAAATTCCCAATGTAAAACAGTCCTCAGAATCTAGCCACTCACACTTCATATTTTACAGTTTAAAACCCATGCATACATGTCTGTCAAAGTGGATATTCGAAAATACATTGAGCACAAATAAGTAACCATTATTGAAATAATCAAAAATATTGATTAGCACAGAATGCTGGTGTAAGTGACCTGACCTGGAAAGACACAAAAAGGGTTAAACTGGCAGTAGTACCCTTTACCATATTTTAGTTTTGTACACTGACATTCTCTTTCTTAATGTAATGTCCAATTACAAAGAAATCAAATTTTTCTCCAATGTAGGGAGCAAATGTTCTTATATTTAAGTATATTAATTTAAGTGAAAATAAATGTAATCCACTAACATGATTCAGTTTGAATTACTCTTTTGGAAAAGGAAATGTATCCAAAAAATGTGTTTTGTTTCGTCCACAATGGAAATGCAATGACTAAGTCACACTGTTTCAAGGTGAACTTCTAGAGTGATTCAGCAGGGTCAGTTGTTGGCCACATCTGCCTGTCTTGGCCAGCTATCCTCCTCAATCCCAGAATCGTAGTCTTCCTCCGTTTGCTCTGTCGCCAGTGCCCTGAAGGGAGAGTCATGGAACAATTCCTTGTTACAATCTGCTGCAACATAACATCTCTTGAGAATGATTTAGTGTAACGGAACACTTTCATGATTTATTCAGGTTGAATAAACATTTACTAAACAGAAGTGCAATTTATTTTCTTTTAACTATTTAAGATATATCCCATGTATAGATATATTAATATGTCCCATTTTATTGCCTAGGATAACTTTTACTCACTTCACATATTTGGGCACAGACTTTCCTTGGACAACATTTTTGTTCAGCTCAACGGCAATGATGTCAGAATTGGGAACCTCAAACATGGGATCAAGAAGTAGTTTCTCCTGTTGCGTACACAACAATATGAAAAGGTTTGTTTCTCTGCATAGCTTGTCATACAATATAAACCAACAACGTACTTCTATAAATCAGTTTGCACGTTTTTAAAGGGTTAAAAGAGTATTGATACGTTTGCTTAGGCCTCATTTCCGTACCATGATAGACCTTAGTCCACGGGCACCAGTCTTTCTCTCCAAGGCCATCTTAGCGATGGCCTTCAAGGCATCTGGTGTAAAATTCAGTTCACACTGGAATGAAATTGAAATTGTCTAATTGAGTGACAGTTGTATTTAGTGATTTAGAAATAATGAACTGCTATGAAATATAAAGATTAACACTATGAATATCTTTCTCCTTCATACATGCACACCTAGCCGGCGTACGCAAAAAACCAACATGCACACCAACAAATTCTGCCTCACCTTGTCCATGTTAAAAAGTGCCTTGTACTGAGGCAACACAGCATTGCGAGGCTCTGTTAGGATGCGCACCAGTGTCTCTTCATCTAGGCTGTGTAGGGGCACCACCACAGGCAAACGGCCCACAAACTCTGGGATCATGCCAAACTCAATCAAGTCTCTGGCCTCAACGATTCTCAACAGCCGATCCTTCTCCTCAATCTCCTGCACTGCATCCACCTCTCCACTGCTATTGGCCAGGTCTGCAGCTGCAGCTGCTCGCCGGCCTTGCCCCATGTTAGAAGGGGTACCAAAACCTAAGTACTGCACAGGGGGACAATTTAAATCAGAAATTCACAAACAAAAATGCTGAACAGGACACGTAATGCCATGGACAGATTCAAGATATTTTAAGACTTAAAGAGTTACGTGCAGCCTCCCACAACATCTTCTGACAACACGGAAACAAGATAAGCATAGTACCCTTTCAAGTAATTTCAGTAGACACAAAACTAAATGTTCACCTTTTCATTCTTTCTCCGGCTTATTATCCGATCGAGTCCATTGAAGGCACCAGATGCAACAAAAAGAATGTTTGTGGTGTCTACTTGAACAGTTTCTCCTCGCAGCTTCCTAGAGTTCTTTTCAGGAACATTGACAATTGTACCTTCCAGGAGTTTAAGTAGACCCTAAAATTACACACACAAAAGAACATTTCAACTCATGATTAAATTAACAACTGAAGTTTAAAAAAACAACATATGTTGTTCTGGCCAACCAGGAACTAGCTACTAACCTGCTGCACTCCTTCACCTCCTACATCTCGTAGCTGGTGGATTCCAGGTACACTGCCTATTTTGTCCACTTCATCTAAGAATACAATACCTGCAATGGATTAAGAGTTTATGTAGATTATAAAGGACTTTGTAAAAGGCAGTGTATAATATATCATTCACTTTTTGACGCTGACTGATTTAACTGTCTTAGTAAACAATGTTATTCTTCAACAAAACAATTATCAAGCAGATATAATGAGGGACACAGGACCATCATATATTTCTTTACCTTGTTGTGCTTTTTCTACAGAGTAGTTGGCGTCTTGGAGGAGCTTTGCAACAACAGACTCTATGTCCTCTCCCACATATCCTGCCTGAGTTAGAGTTGTACAATCACAGATAGCAAAGGGAACGTCTAGGCACTTGGCGAGCGTCTGAGCCAGGAGAGTTTTGCCTGTAACACAGATGTTACTTTAAAAGATAGCATTTAGACACATTTGAATACGCATTTAGAAGCTTTAATAAATTAACCTACAGGAAAGTCGAAAAGTCTTAAAAACAACACTTCATAACTCTGTTCTGATTTTGTCTCGGCAAGTGAATTTTGGTAAATTCCTCACCTGATCCAGTTGGTCCCAGAAGCACAATGTTACTCTTTTCTAGTTTGATATTGGTTGGGTGAGAGTCTAGGACCTCACCCCCTCTCTTTTCCTGAGTGGGCTGCTGATTCCCCTGTTGCACTGAGGCACCAAGAGCGTTACCATGGGGACTGATCCCAGCAATCTGCAACAGCTCTGTAAAAACAAAATATATTTTAGGATTTAAAATACAATAGATGCGTTAAACCTACAGACAAAGCATTTACATTACACATTCCTGCAGAGTGAATCAAATTGAACCTATTACGGAGTAAATAAGCAACTTGCATAGCATCAACTTGCATCAATAATTATTGGAGCATGGTGTGTCGGATAATTCAACAAGTAAAAGGACGCTGTTGGTTGATAGGTGATGCTATTCAAACTAGGGCGCGTTCACACCAACTTAGTTTAGTCAGGTTGAACCAAACCCTAGCGAATTCACACCACTGGTGCGTTTTTTTGGGGGTTGGTGTGAATGCTGGACTCAAACAACCTCTATCTGGTCCGCCTCAAAGAGGTGGTCTTCAGCAGTGGTCAAGTGAACTCTGGAGCGGTACCTTTCTGGTGTTTACACCATTCAAACCAATCACAGGAAGCGAACCATTTTATGGGTAAAAAAACACAACTTTTATTTTGCCTGTTTTGGTGAGCGGTAAAGTAGTAGGTTATTGTCATTGTGCATTAGCTAGCATAATAAGTGAATAAGTAAGATGCCTTCTAAATGTATGAGCTGAAGAGAACATTTCTTAATTACTAGAGAATGTGCATTTCTTTGAAATGTCTGTATAATTAAATTAGTCAATAACCCTTGTGCTCATATGCATGGTCCTCTAAAATCTGGTCCTACTGATATGCGCTCCTCCAGATCAAACATAACAGTGACACCTGACAGTGCTCCATGACATAGGCCACCGGGGGGTTTGTTGTCTATTTACCCGTCAATGGTATGACCAATAATTGATAGACAGTTCCAACCACAGGGCTTTTGTTTACAATTTCTGGACCGTTTGAGTTTGACTTTTGTAAAATGAAAATTGGACTTATAACTAACTGGTAATATAACTATTTCAGTATCCAAGAATAAATTCAATTCTCGTTATCCATATTATATGTAGGTCAAATCAAATACCATGTCTTCATATGTTAAACTAATGATTAACTATACATTGTACATTAGGTTTGGTGGCATAAGATAAGTCTCTTTAATATTCTCTTAGCTACAAATCTTAGCCAATGGGTATGTAAGGATCCAACATGCTCCCTCTGTGGGAGGACGGTTAATCTCAAACACATAATGTCTGGGTGCAAGACTAGCCTTACTCAAGGAAGATATACCTGGCGCCACACTCAAGTACTACAATGCTTAGTGGAAGCAATAGAGCATAAAGGCTCAACAGTTAATGCCCTGCCCGTTGGAGCAGAGGGCGACAAGACGACCTTCGCTTTGTTAGGGAGGGAGTTCTGGGAAGGAAGAGTTATAGGCCACAACAAAGCTCAGAGCAGGTGAGGAGAGCATGTGATTGGAAAATGCTTGCTGATGTCGGCCAACAACTGACAGTCCCATCAGAGATTGCAACAGCCAACTTAAGACCAGACTTATTTCTCTGGTCCAACTCACAGCAAATTGTTTATTTTATAGAGCTAACAGTCCCGTGGGAAGAGGCAATAGACGAGGCATACAAAAGAAAGAAACTCCGCTATCGCAAATTAGCAGCTGAGGCAGAACAGCGAGGTTGGAAAACAAAGGTGTCCTGTGGAAGTTGGATGCTGTGGATTAGCGGCAATATCAACAACCAGACTACTTAAGGAGTTTGGGATCTGCAGCAAAGAATTGCGCCAGACCATAAAAGCTATATCAAATATAGCAGAAAGAAGTAGCCATTGGCTGTGGCTGAAAAGGAAGGATCCTATATTGGCAAAAAAGTAAAGAACATCACGTTGAAATACCATAAAAAGTGGTTTAATCTCAGGACAAAGGTATTTGGTAAAGGTAAAGGTCTTTCCTGCAGAGCGTCATTTACCAAGCCTGCAGGAACAGAGTAGGGACAGATTATCTTCTTTTCAGGTGGTAAGTATCCCTGAAGAGCTGGTAGAAAGTGCCTGCAGGAATAGGCAATAGGAATAGGTATAGGGATATCGCTCAGCTTAATAAACAACTTATTTTAATATCTGGCTGTGCCAAGAGCGGATATAGAGGTGGGGTAGCTCTGAGATGTCATTGCTCACCGTATCCTTCTGGAAGTGTCGTGGGCTCAAATTAACGAAACATCCGGGATGGAGGGTTCCCACTTGAAAACCCCAATGACATTTCTGCTCTCAACCGAAGTCCATTCTAAAATATTGGCTTTTGAAGTGCTCATCTTTGAGTATGGCATAATGGATATTATAACATCCTATACTGTGTATACTGAAATGTCAGTTTACACTGACTGCTGACAAGTCTATTTAACAAAGTTAACCCTCTCGTCAAAACTCCATTATTATGCACAAATTCAAAATCTTCATGCTGCCATTTAATAACACATGCTCACTTCAAACACACTATTGGGGTACTTGTAGAAATAGCAATATCACAATTTTCTGCAAAATGTTCATAACAGAAAAAAATACAGTACATTATTTTGGCATTTGTACAACACAACAATTTGCTGAAAAGGTTCTGAAATATTGCTACCCTGAGATAGAAAAACGTCACATGACCACTTACTTGTCAACCTGTATTCATCCTCTCGTCTTCTTATCTCTAGCTCTACAGAAAAAGGATGACAGTTATCATTTAACATTACCACTAGTTTACTTATTCCAAGGCACTGGATAATGTCCTTAATCTGTCTACTCTCAACTTAAAAATGGAAGGAAATTGCAAGACGAAAATGTGACTTTTCATACCAGCTGAAGATATTGTACAAATGCCAAATATTCAATACAGATGAGACCAGTTGTAAAGAAGATTTTATTATTCGACTGTCGTTCCATTACACTCCAGAAAAACATTTCAGAACAACGTGGCATGTTATGAAAGTTGAATATGGAAAAGTGAATGAAAACTGATTTTAAGCTTAGGGGTACTACATACCTCGTGGGTTCAGGGAGGCCTGTTTCTCTGTGTCCACATGTGGTTTTGCAGCAGTGGCGGGAAGGTTGTTGTAAATACGTTTGTAGTGGTTGTATACCGCTACAGCCAACACCTTCTTTGCATAGGATTGGCCAACAACGTACTTATCAAGATAGGCATAGATCTAAAATACAAAGTTGCTTTAGGTTAGAATCATGTACGATAACTGACACTTTTTTTGCAATCGACTGTCGACAACAAAAACTCTGATCATAAATTGTTAATTACGCAGTCACAGGATCTTTAAAAAACTTTGATTACACAGCTTTCCAACAATATTCCATCTCATTAGTAAGGTTTTATTGTACCTTTTTGGGAGGGGGAGGAGGTTTCTGCTGAAAGGCAAGTTTAACAGCTTCATTGGCTGACTCCTGGTCCTTATTGAGACTCGTCTTCGAGTCAGTCTCTGACAATACCACAAAGAAGTGATGGCATTTCTCACATTTTACAAAACGTGTAGAAGCTGGAGACAAAACAATGGGAAACATTGTAAGGTTACAACTCATTGGGAAAAAGCAAATCAGCTGGGTGTTGAAGAATATTTACATAAAACATCAAATTGTCGATTATTTCTCGTAAGGTTAGGGTAAAGGTAAGCTGAGTAAAATACACTTTTCAAAATGCTTTCATTCAAACATGGAACATTTATTTATTTTAACATTTTTAAGTTTGCGTTAACTTTCTCTGAATGTTAGTAATGTGTACGCAGCATTTCTATACACAAAAATCAAAATAAAGCACCTACACACAAAGGTCTCAACATGTGTACAAGCATCTCCACATTTAGGGCAACGTAGGTGACTGCCTCCTTTTCCTGAGCTCCCGGATCCGCCTTTTTTCCCATTCCCTGCATCACTTAATGACTTCTGCAATTCATAGAGTAACAGAACATTTTATGAGGCTTTAACCACCAACCTACAATACAAGTCAGGAAAAGAGCTATACCATAACTTAAGGAAAAGTTACCTTGACACCATCTCCACTGCTGTCTTTTATGTCTTTTGATGAATAATAGACAGATGTTTCTGAGAATGATCTAACAGGCACTTTTCTGATGAACCGCACTTCAGGTGTTCCTAGTCTACTAAAAGAAGGAGACTGGACACGTGAAGAAGAGATACCTAAGAATGTGAAAGAAATGAATTAATGAACTGAACAAATTAATAATTTGTTATATAGGTCAAATTATTAATTAAATAAATTTGCTAAAACGACAAAAATAAACATACCCATATAGCATACAGTAAACGTATAGTTTGACAATTGGCTGCATATGTAACAGCAAGCAAAACTTGCGTAACATTCCAGCTTCAAGATTAGTTGTGAAACACAACGGGCCTACTGTGTAGGTTGACTTGCAATAAATTTGTTCTTACATATTTTTTCTTCTTCAACAAACAGTTTCATGCAAAGCTAAATTAAATGTGGCTATAGCTTCTGACAAACTATAAATCACATCTTACCTTTTTGAGACGTAATGAACAATCTCACCGCTGATCTGCATGAGCAGGACATGTCGTTAATGTTCGCTACGGTAGTATGTATGTACTCCAGTAATACGTTATCTCAATGTTGGAACCGTCTTTATACCAAGAACACAATGTTCTGGCACAGCGTTGTGTTGCAAAGTCAATCTGTAGAGGGTGATCTGTATCTGTAACGTAAAGAACAGCATTCAGGCCTACCTTGCATTGGCTTGCTTAACGTTAGACTAGAGATGTCACCTCACTAAAAACCGAAGTATTTTTGTTGAGCTAATTGACCGTATTTTTACTGCTATGTTTAGGTTACGTGAGTTGGTCTAAAGCCGGAGGTTTGCTAACGACACGTAACCTATCTAGTGATGATGGCGTTACTTACCTAAAGTAAGCAAACCCGGTTGAATTAATTTAGTTTAGACAATCAGAAGTAATAATTTACTAGCGAATGTTAGCAAGAAACTGAGTGTCATCAATTACTATCAAGTTAAACGTTACCCAAAGCTAAGTGTGCTAAGAAGTTAGCGTTAAACTCGGCTTGCACAAGCACAGTCCATGGCATGGCCATGGGCTTATTTTGACCAATCATTCTTGCGTCAACATCTTACATGGTCATCATGGGTTGAGTTCCAATCGGGTTTCTACCGCCCCCCCCCAAAATATATAATAATAAAAATTGAAAAATGTATTTGAAGTAGCCAATATTTTAGGGTAGTATTCTTTAATTACATTTTCCATTAATTGTGTTAACATTGAATGTTATATTTCAAGTTATTTTAGATTTAGGTAGCTAACAGTGCAAATTATGGGACGCCATATGAAAGGAAGCGATTTAAGATTATTGGAACGTGATCTTTGCGGAAGTACTAGTATGTCATATGACCAGATAACCCATGCTACTTAGCTAACCTTAGTCCATATAAAATCATGCACATACGAGGATAAAAAGGGAGAGAATACGGTGAATGATACTAACAACGAACCCGGTAAAGGAGAATTTTAGATACAGAGTGTGTTTTGTATTATTTATGCCTTCTTTAATGATAATGGTTGTGCGAAACGTTGCTACGTCAACGTGACTGCAGTGCAGTGCTAGCTAACAACATCGTCACGAGAAACATAATTTATTGGCCAATTGTTGTTTAGTGAATGAGATCAAAGACATGCTTAGATTACTGTTAGCACAGTAGAGAAGTACTGAATGAGTTTCATGGTTGTTACTGTAAGAGGATTGCCATGCCAACTTAAGGTAGGCGGTGTGTTGTGGTTGTGGTGCTGTCTGCAGTGCTTTAAAAATCTTTATCAGTCTTCTGAACTTCTGTATTCCTAGAAATGGAGGAGATACGTGTGTCTCCTGACTACAACTGGTTTAGAAGCACAGTGCCTCTGAAAAGAGTAAGTAAGCCATATCAGCGCTCACCTACATCACATAGGCCTACGTCTTGTTTTCTAAGCATTTTGCAGTTTGCTATTTTATTTCCAAAAACCATAGACTAATAATGAAAACATTTAGAAATTATATTGTTATTGTTCCCTGTTTGTCTGATAGATAATTGTTGACGACGATGACAGCAAGGTTTGGTCATTGTATGACGCAGGACCAAAGAGCATCAGGTGCCCCATAATATTCCTTCCCCCAGTAAGTGGCACAGCAGAGGTATTCTTCCAGCAGATCCTTGCTCTAACAGGCTGGGGCTACAGAGTCATCTCGGTAAGCGTCTGAAGAAAATATGTCTATGGTGTAGCCTACGCAAAATTATATAGCCTAGCTATTTTCTTTTATACATTATTCTGCAGGACAAGGACTGCAAGTGGTGAATTCATGTGTAAGCACCTTTATAACAAATTGTAAGATAATGTTGTTCCTAGTACCTTGACGATTACATTCAAAGTCGGTCTGATATATCACTGTTACGTTTGATCCACTTCTCAGAGGGTTAACAGTAAAATACTACTTACTTTTACTAACCTTGTTATCTAAATCTCCCTAAGAGTGTTAAGTATGATCAGTCAGCGCCGTATAAATAATAATAAAATGATATTAATAATAGACATCACATCCTCTTTATTAGGAAGTTTGTCTTACTGATTAACTGCAAGATACCTGTGTGGGTTTGATTTACTAATGATTGAATTCCCATTGTTGTATGAGTATAAAAAAAGATTAGTATTTACCTACAACAACATATTAACAATATAGAGCAGGCAGGGTATGCATGTTACAATATAGGCCATTCAGTGAGAGAAGGAGGAATTGGACGAGGGGGTAAAAGGAATGGCCATACCCCCTCTGAGAGTTGGCCATGGGCCTCCTTTGAGAGATGGTGTGAGGGGACATGGTTGAGAACAAGGTTTTGCATTTCAAGACAGTCAGTTGAGGAAGATGTTTTGTTTTTTTTACACTTTGATGCTGTACTTAAATTTGTTTTGACCCAAGTTTGTGATTTTATTTCATACAGCAAATACATTTCTAATTTTGTTCAATGGTTCCACTGTTTCTCTCTACTTCTCCTGTTACAGAAATTTTAATTTAATTTTGAACCACATTTAAACATGGGTGAAATATATTATACATCAATATTCTAGGACTTTGGTCAACACATAAACAGTGAAACTCTCAGTATTTTGTGTGTGGAGGTGACCTTTTTGAGTGTTGTGTCTAGGGTTTGAACACATTTGCAGTTCAGCCAGACAAACTCTCCGTCTTTAAGCATTCATTAAGTATGAATATAGATCAGTCTTGGCATGGTTGGGTCTGCTACATATTGAAGCGCCCTGCTGTGCATATCCGGGACAACATCCTGAGACAGGGAGCACACATACATGGATTCCCCTTTTTGACACATAATTAAATTTATCTGCCTGAACTTCATCAAAAAGCTTCCACACAGTTCTAAAATGGGTACCAATGCAATTGAATAAAAAAAAGTTAATTAATTCAACAATTACAATGCAATATTACAATATTGTCAAATTGTTAATACGAGACAGACATTAGAAACAAACTATTGATTTACTTAACACCATTTGCACTTTTAAACTATAGTCTTATTCATTTATGTTAAAGTAGATCAACATAGAAAATCAACTGACAAAACACCACTTCAGCCAAATATATCTGTACACAAATGGTTTGAAAAAATACAAAAGAAAGATGCTTGAATATGCTTATTTTTTTAGTTGCAGTATCCTGTGTACTGGGACCTCTTGGAGTTCTGTGATGGATTTAGGAAGCTGCTTGATCATTTGCAGCTTGATAAGGTATGGTAATAGTATTATTACTACTTCTTCCCATTATTTAAGGGCTGTGTTTTTGATAGGTTTTAAAACTATGTTTTCTGTTTTTATTGTGGAAGGTCCATCTTTTTGGTGCATCCTTGGGTGGATTTTTAGCCCAAAAATTTGCTGAATGCACTTACAAGTCCCCCAGGATACACTCATTGATACTGTGTAACTCATTCAGTGACACTTCTATCTTTAACCAGACCTGGACATCAAACAGGTAGTGTAAGGTTTTAATTTAAATTGATAGCTATTGTTATTTTGACCCCGAATGTTTACTCTTGCATACTTGACTCTCCTGTTAGTGGAATTTTAAGGTAATTCCTCATTTCCACTTTTTCTTTCAGTTTTTGGTTGATGCCTGCCTTTATGTTGAAAAAGATTGTCCTGGGTAACTTTGCTAAAGGCCCTGTGGACCCCAAAATGGCTGATGCAATTGATTTCATGGTTGACAGAGTAAGAATGTCTATTTCCTTTTCATGGCTGGCATTCCTTATAACAAATCTGCTCTGATGTTAGTGGTACTTGAGGGGTCAAATGTCTTGATTCGTGGAAGTTTAATGTTTGGTTTCAGCTGTCACCTTGATTTAAGCAGTAGTTTCTTTTTAACATAAATTGATTTTCTAAAACTGTAGACCTCTAGCTCTGACTTCAGAGTCTCAGATTATGCTTTACACCTAGGAATCTCATATAATATGTATTTCTGACTGAATTCACTTGAATGACAAAGCTTTGTCTGTTTTTCTCTGTGTTTATCTCTACTTCCCATGTATTCCTTGTCTATTGATAAGCTGGAAAGTCTGAACCAGAGCGAACTAGCTTCCCGGCTTACGCTTAACTGTCAAAACTCCTATGTAGAGCCTCACAAGATTAAGGACATTTCTGTTACCATCATTGATGTAAGTTTTCTCACTTGCTACATTATATTAGGTCTCAGTATGTCCTAAATTGTTGGCTATGTCATGAGTGTAATTTAAAAGGTGTTGAGTATTTTGTATTTCATTTCCATATTTTGCTTCCAAGGTTTTTGACCAGAGTGCACTCTCTCTTGAAGCCAAGGAGGAAATGTATAAGCTGTATCCAAATGCTAGGCGAGCACACCTCAAAACAGGTGGAAACTTCCCGTATCTGTGCAGGAGTGCGGAAGTCAACCTTTACATACAAGTAAGAACATAAGCTTACTCAAGTTATTGTTTTGGGCTATGTCTAGTTTTTCATGTAGATTTGAAAGTGGTACTCTTTTGCTGTTGGCTTATGCTACCCTTATTTTACTCATTGTCTTACTCCAGATTCACTTGCGTCAGTTCCATGGGACAAGGTATGCTGCCATCAATCCTGCCATGATAAGTGCTGAGGAACTGGAAGTACAGAAGAGTCACCTGACCAATAACAGTGACGATGACCAATGAGACTACTTCACCCACATTTGCTCAGTCTTTTTGTGATGTTTGACTGGGAAATACTGAATTATGGACACTTTACCCTGACTAGCAAATTGCCGGTCAGTGGGCTGGTTCCAGGAAGGCTAGCAGAATGTACAATGCCTGGAGGGATGTTTAAAATAAAGACCAATGGCCTAAGCATGATCGATTTGGCGATTCTACCCAGCCACACACAGACCTCAAACGAAAGGGAGTTTTCCCTTTTGGTAAATTTTTTATACAAAGTTTTATCAATCAGCAAGTTAAGTGGATGATATTAACTCACACAAAAAAATTAACAATATTTTCATGATCACTGTTGCTGTAAATATCATATGATTGGTATCTTTGAAAATAATTTCTTTTAATGCCATATTATGAACCTTATGCCTTATGTAATATAACTGTACTGAATTTGATAGAAGTTGAACCTTTGAATTTGTCAATCCTGTTTTGTGTTACGTCTTATGTTTGTCTATTGTTACACTACCAACATTTTACAGTTGGTACAAGCACTGATTACAAATACAATTTCATACATGTATGAATGGTAACATTAACATTTAAATGGATTATTAGTAAAAATATTTCTACTAACAGTATATGTTTGTGTCTTGGCTACTACAAGGGCCTAAAGTTTTCTTTGTGTGTTTGTAGAAAGGAATAGGATTCATTGCTCCACAAATGCAAAATACACCAAATCTATTAAGTATAATTTTATTAATCCCGTTGCATATGTAACCACCAAGAAGTATTAATTTGAATGATTTTACATTGTTGTGAATCCTCTTTTCATACATTTAAAATAACATGTTGAAAAAAAACAACTTTGCAATAGTAAAAAATGTCTTAAGCAATGTTTATTGCAATACATTGTGTGTGCTATTGTAGGACCATATACCTTCTAGCTTCTTGCGTCATTTTTGTAGTATGTCAACAGATTGTAATTTCATTAAAGTTTAAAATAGGAATGGGCAATTTAGGTACAAAACATTACAGCTTTGTTTGGTCTAAAATACACTATTTGTCTGTTAAACTGACCCATCGAAGAAAAATATCTTGACTATGAAAATGTGTTCCACTGATAAACAGATAATTATGTTGTGCAAAAACATAGCAATTTTGAACAGCAATGTTGTTTTACCTATTTGAAATAACTTATTTTTAAGCCTCATTAATTCAACTGAACAGAAAATAGAATGTTCTACATTAGTATTGAGCCCTTTTAAATAAATATATATTCCATGTTTTTGATTAATCTTTAGAGCTTCTTTGCATTTGTGTTGTCACATACTTCATACGGGCAAAATGTAACCTTCGATTTCGAGACATTTTCCAAAAACGTAATTTTACTATGGATAGTCTAGATCACATTGCAGAACATTTTTTGGGAGAGCTGGTGTCTGCATTCGCCTTTTGTCTGATGCTTTCTGTAGAATTGAGAGTAAACAGTACTTTATCTGTATGTCCATTCACCCCTTTCAATCAATACTGTCTAAAGCATAATGCAATTTAATTTTGTTCAATCAATCACAAACAAAAGCACATACAATTAGGATGTGGGAACAATATGGAATGAGATTTGTGCCAAAAGTCCACAAAAGTAAAAGCAAAATCCACATACAAAAAAGAAGATATCAAAAAGCATAACTAAAATCCAAACGCAAAAAAAGAAAAACTAAAATCCAAAAGAAAAATATAAGAAAACCATAAGAAAAACTACAATCTAAATAAAAATAATAAAATAAACAAAAAGCTAAACTAAATATTTTTAAGTTAAATCTACAATCTTACGAATCTATATTTGTTTCTTATGGTTTTCAGTTTAGTCATTTTAATCCGCTGTTTTCTTATGTGTGGTGTTTTTTTTTTAGTTATGGCTCAGTGGTTGTGCTTTGGGGATTTTTTACTTTTTGGCACAAATATCACGTGAGGGCGGGGTTTAGGAGATGATTTCTATTGGCCCATCATAGTTGGAGTGACAGCAAATTTTTCCGCTCTAAAACACTCATTCTTAAACCCATCATCATTATGCGCTTGACGTCTTTGGAGATTTGTTTACACATTTACAGTTCTATGCACGCATTCACAGATTCATATACAACTTTCAAAACATTTGCAAATCTGAATACAGACGGATATTTTTTGTACACTTACAAACCTGATTAGGACGCACGGATTGAGATACAGATACACAACTCTCCACACGCATTTGCAAATAGTTTTGCTACAATAATGACCCTATACAAAGTGTGCTTCACAAATCGTCCACACTCTGCCTAAAAAATGTTATATACATTTGTGTTGACGTCTTCGTGTGTTAGCCAGCGTTATTCCTGTTTTAATATTGCCATTAGTAGCTGGGTGTGACCATCAGAAGCTTTATTTCAATAATATAATGTAACACCTAATGTTCACATACCCCTCTTCTCTCTTCAGAATACGTTTATAGTTTTTCTGCCACCCCTGCATATCCTGGTCCACCTGCAGACACCTGCACCTCAGCATCACAGTCCAGCAGTGATGTAGCATAAGGTTCTCCTGTCCCCTACACCTCAGCACAGCCCAGGCATGCAAAACATGACAAACATGGTATTCTTTACCATCCTGCCTGAGAAGAAGCTGACAGAAATGCACCTCGATATGTAGGTAGCTGAGAATCGCAGCCACTCTTCCCCTTACAGTGGCTGTTGCTGAAAGGAAATTCTCGAAGTTCAAACTAATTAATACCTACCTAAGATCTACTATGGAGCAAGAATGTCTCAGTGGACTTTCCATCATTAGTACAAATCATGTAGTCTAACACAAACTGTCTTATTATGATCATGTCACAGATGACTTGCTGCAAGAAATGCAAGGCGAGTGAGGCTGTAGAAGAATGTTAGATGATGCATATTGTGCTGAGATTTCTGTAATATAGTTTTTTGAGTGCAATACTCTTATTTATATTATATTTATACATCTTTATATTTATACATTTTTATGTCTGCATTGGTTTCTTTAGTACCATATTTTGTGCAATACCATATTTATAATTTGTTTTAATTAGTGTTTTTTGTTTGTTTCTGAAATAAAGGAATTCAAATGCATAATGCGATGCGGGTACTGTGTGAGTGTATGAACACAAT
>JAVQIZ010231048.1:0-13793 GCA_036023535.2 Galaxias brevipinnis | reverse complement strand
ATAGACTGGCGACCTGTCCAGGGTGTACCCCGCCTCTCGCCCTGTGTCGGCTGGGATAGGCTCCAGCCCCCCCGCGACCCTGCATAGGATAAGCGGTATAGCTAATGGAATGGATGGATGTATTATTAGTATTACTGTGTTACTGTGTTACTGTGTAACTGTGTAACTGTGTTACTGTGGCCATGTGGGTAGAACATGCATACTCCTAACGTATCCAGAAAACATATAAATAGATTTTTTTACAAAAAAGTGAGTTTTTATGTGATTCTATCCAGTACTTTGAAGGGTGTGGGTTAGTTCTGCGAGCGTAAGCAGCGTGCACTGTTGTTTTCGAGCGTTGCAGTGGCAGAAGACCTTTTTCTCTTTTGTTAAATCTTGGCAGTGCCTCTGGACCCTTTTGGTGCCCTAGGCCGCTGCCTATTTCTCCCATGCTTTGGACCAGACGTTCTCCCATTCTCTAATAGTTACCTGAAGTATAATCCTGGATGTAGTACTTTGTTAAAAAAAAGAAAAGAAAAAAACGTTTTGAAATGAGGGTTACCAATACAGCAGAGTGCAAACTCACCAGAGTGATCTGTGAGCGAGGGCACCACAAAGGCCATCTCAGTCAGGGCGTCAGCGTAGTACAGCACCTTCTTTTCCCCGTTGAACGCTGCTCCTCCCGTTTTCTCCCCGGTAAACGCTGCACTTCCCGTTTTCTCCCCGTCTGCCGGAGTAGCTGCCTCCTCTTTCAAAGAAAAGAAACAGATTGTTTTTTTTTTGGGTTTTTTTATTTGTTTTTTAATGATTCAACCCTGGATTTTTACCCACACAGCTTAGAGGTTGCTGTGGCTTAAAAACGGTATCGGTTTTAATTATTGGGTTATTCTTAACGTCTGGGAGGCTGTGAAACATTAAAATTAAGAAACTAAAAACAGTCAATGTTTTGCTGTCTAGGGCACCAGAGGATTAAGCAATTAGGAGTTATCATAATTAACCCCAACTTCAATGATTGATCCGCTGGCATAGAAAAATGCCATTAAAGTGAAGGATATATTACAAATATGTATTCTGTCAAATAAATGCTTGGCTCCTGTTCGATGTTTGGTGATGATTGTTTGGGTTTAACCTTTCAACCTTGAAACTCATTCTGAGTCCACATTCCGAGAATGAACATTTATAAAATGTCTTCAACATGAATGAACACATTTGGTTTGTCCGTCTGGTGTGTGTCCATCAGGTGTGTGTCCGTCAGGTGTGAGGCCAGCAGGTGTGAGTCCGTCAGATGTGACTCCAGCAGGTGTGAGTCCGTCAGGTGTGAGTCCGTCAGGTGTGTGTCCGTCAGGTGTGTGTCCGTCAGGTGTGAGTCCGTCAGGTGTGTGTCCGTCAGGTGTGTGTCCGTCAGGTGTGAGTCCGTCAGGTGTGTGTCCGTCAGGTGTGAGTCCAGCAGGTGTGTGTCCGTCAGGTGTGTGTCCGTCAGGTGTGTGTCCGTCAGGTGTGAGTTCAGCAGGTGTGTGTCCGTCAGGTGTGTGTCCGTCAGGTGTGTGTCCGTCAGGTGTAAGGCCAGCATGTGTGTGTCCGTCAGGTGTGAGGCCAGCAGGTGTGTGTCCAGCAGGCTTCTCACCTTTCTGCTGCTGCTGCGTGTCTCCGCTGTCCATGCAGGAGTTGAGGGACCAGCTGGTGTCCAGGTGTCCCGTCCACCCGGGATGACGTCCCACGTCCACAGGCCAGCCCAGGGACAACAGGAACTCCAGGAAGTGGGGCTGGACGCTGGACGAGGACTCCACATTCCTCAGGATCTGACGGAGCCAAAACGACACAGGGTCAACGTCCGACTCCAGACTGAATTTATAAACAGTTTTCAGTGACAACAACTTTTTTTAAATTCAGTGATAACACTTTAAAAGAATGACTATTTAAAAACAAAAAAAGAGATCACTCTGGAATACAGGCTTTTGAATATTTTTCACCCACACCAAAACAAACTAAGAGCAATTTCAAATGATTATGCTCATGTGCAGTGTTGCTGTTCTAAATTCAGTCCAGGCTGCAACAGTAAACAGAGCCCTGCATAGGTTTCAATGCTGTGACCTTCAGCACACTAACAGTGATCATGAACCTGTACATATGTTTCAATGCTGTGATCTTCAGTACACTAACACAATGCTGTGATGTTCAGTACTCTAACACAATGCTGTGATGTTCAGTACACTAACACAATGCTGTGATGTTCAGTACTCTTAACACAATGCTGTGATGTTCAGTACTCTTAACACAATGCTGTGATCTTCAGTACCCTAACACAATGCTGGGATCTTCAGTACACTAACATAATGCTGGGATCTTCAGTACCCTAACACAATGCTGTGATGTTCAGAACACTAACACAATGCTGTGATCTTCAGTACCCTAACACAATGCTGTGATCTTCAGTACACTAACATAATGCTGGGATCTTCAGTACCCTAACACAATGCTGTGATGTTCAGTACACTAACACAATGCTGTGATCTTCAGTACCCTAACACAATGCTGTGATGTTCAGTACACTAACACAATGCTGTGATCTTCAGTACCCTAACACAATGCTGTGATCTTCAGTACACTAAGACAATGCTGTGACCTTCAGTACCGTAACACAGTGATCATGAACCTGTACATATGTTTCAATGCTGTGATCTTCAGTACCCTAACACGGGGGTCATGAACCTGTACCTATGCTTAGCCGCTCACCTCGTGACTGCTCTTCTGTCCGGCCCTCACGTAGAACACAAAGACCGTGTCGAAGGGTCGGCATGGCAACAGGTCTAGATAGGCCACGTCGTCAAAGAACCCTGGCAAGGAGGAATCCAGTCCAATGAGATGAGGAGGCAGACGACTGTTACTGGGTTCCTGTAGTCAAAAAAATTAAAAAATAACGTGAGAATATGATCAAGTAGAACTGCATTTCCCATGTACAGTGTACCCCCCCCATACCCCCAAAACAAATCAAACATTATCATTAAAAAAAACTACACCACCCAACCTTCAATGCTTCCAGAGACAGGAAGCCAAACTGGGAGAGGAAGAGGCGTGCGGTTTGGAACTCCTGGGCGGGCGAGGGAGGTTTGCAGTCCGTGTCTGGGTCCGGGAACGCCTTGGACTTCCAGAACTCCTCACTGCGGCGCTCCAGGGCGCTCTCGTACTCAATCTGTGTGGTCATCACACCTCGGAGCTTCTCGTGCTGCGTTTCCAGCTAAACACAGAGAAATATATATACTAATCAACAACAACAACAACAACACACATACATACATACTCACAACACTAAAACATACTTGCCAACCCTCCTGATTTTCATTATGTGTATAGTGGACCTCCAGACCCCTGCTATTGTTTGGAAATCCTCCTGATTTTTGAGGTTTCAAGGATGGCAAGTATGCCCTAAAACCCTCCACACACTCCCAAAACTCTGCACACAACCCAAAACCCTGCACACACCAAGACCCTGCATACCCTAAAACCCTGCACACCCTAAAACCCTGCACATACCCTAAAAGAGTTTAAAAAAAAAACTCTTAACCCTCTTGTCCCTGAGTCAATGTGAGGCTCAAGCAGCCCTACACCATAACCTCCATAGGTGATTTGAACACAGTGCAGTACCAGTGGAAATGAATAACCGTGTGAGCCAAAGACACCAATGTGAGGGAAAATACCCGGAAAATAAAGGAATTATGTGTGTGTTTCTTTCCAGTAAACCTCAGAGTGACCTTTGAACCCACTCACATGTCTGTTATTAAACTTCAGTGTGTGTGGAGTTCTGCCTTCAAGTTCCTCCTGGCATTTCATGAAACACAGTTCATTTTCTTTTCCCAAGTACATAAAAGTAAAATAAGACAACCTCCACAACCCCCCCAATTTTTCTTTAAATAGTTGTATTCTCAATAACAAGTTAGGATAACTTTTTTCTTCTGCTTCCAGGTCAGGGTGGGGTCAACAGGAAGTGCTTCTCCTCACCTCCTTGCTGACGATGTCATCCAGGTCGGGGATGCTGACGTCAGCTTTAACCAATGGGATCTTGTCCACCTCCTCAGGGAAAGGCCTCTGCTTAACGTTGTACTTGATTCCCACATCATTGTTGGGCACTGGACGACCCTCAGGAGAAAACACCTGCTGTTAGGGAGAGGAGGAGGAGAGGAGAGGAGAGGAGGGGAGGGGACGAGAGGAGAGGAGAGGGAGAGGAGGGGAGGGGAGGGGAGGGGAGAGGTTAATACTCTGTAGAACACCCAGCAAAACATTACAGTTTAGTGTAAATGAACACAGGAAAATAATTTTAATCTTCAGTCTACTTACATTAAATCTTCTTGCTGGACTTCAACACAGCCACTTAATATCACTAACTGTACACATAACTGACGTTTGTCTAAGTCAGGAGTGGATGCCATGGCTGGTTCGAGCAAACATGACCCAAGTAGGCATGTCAAGATGTCTCTGTTTGATTTTTGTTTGTCTACAGAAGAGCTGGACAGCCAAAACGACACCAGGTTGTTGTATATTTTCAGTGGAGCATTATGTTGTGTGCGGACTCTATTTTTTCGTTTTTCAAACAAACATCTCCCTCACCTTCTGGTTAGCCCTTGCTCCTCTGGGCTGGTGGAAGAGCTGCATGGTCCAGGCATGTCTACCAGCCATCCCTCTGATCAGAATAGTCACTGAAGGACTGGGATCTGCATAACAAACCAACAAAGAATTACATACATAAATTACTTTTTTTATGTATTATATTATAATTATTATGTAAAACAAATTCTTACAATGTGTGTAACGATACAGACTTTCTTTATCCTAAACTCGCCCCTCTCAGATTTATACATTTCTAGAATCGGACTAACTCTGGTAGTTACGTTTCTATGATCTTAAAACACATCCCTCTCACTCTGGTAGTTACGTTTCTATGATCTTAAAACAGAGCTGGACTCACTCTGCTCGTTGCCTAACGGCTGCTCCAGCATGGCCAGGATGACGGAGTCAGACTCACTCTGGTAGTTACGTTTCTATGATCTTAAAAGAGAGCTGGACTCACTCTGCTCGTTGCCTAGCGGCTGCTCCAGCATGGCCAGAATGACAAGAGTCGGACTCACTCTGGTAGTTACGTTTCTATGATCTTAACACAGAGCTGGACTCACTCTGCTCGTTGCCTAGCGGCTGCTCCAGCATAGCCAGGATGACGGAGTTGTCCAGAACGAAGTATCGGAAGTGTCCGGCGGCGCTGAGTCTGGCGTAGCGGAGCAGGGTCTCCTCATTCAGGAGGCTGCAGGTGGAGGCTGGTCCAATGGGTGACGGGAAGGCTCCCAGAACCTGCATTATACTGGACACCACCACCACGCGTTAGATACATGGCAGTGTAATCAGGTCTCAACAAAAGAAAGTGCTCTTGGTATGAATTCGTTTTTAAAAGCTTCTCTAAACCAACCACTGACTTGTCAATTTATTTTCAAGTAATGTACGCAATGCAAGAGAGGAAGGGTGGAGTCTCAATATGAAAAAGTGATGTGATTGTCCCTTGGAAGACATTATTAAAGGAAACAGAGAGGAAGGGTGGAGTCTCAACAAGAAAAAGTGACATCACTCTTTCCTTGAATAATGTATTTGAAGGGACAGAGAGAAGGGTGGAGTCTCAACAAGACAAAGTGACGTGACTCTTTCCTTTATGGTATTTCAAGGGAGGGGAAGGGTGGGGTCTCACAAGGACAGAGTGATGCGACCGTTTCCTTGAACAATGTATTTTATGGGACAGAGAAGAGAAGGGTGGAGTCTCAACAAGACCAAGTGATGTGACCGTTTCCTGTAATTACTCTGTGATTGAAGGGACAGAGAAAGATGAAGGGTGGAGTCTCAACGAGACAAAGTGACAGGACTTTGCTTTAAGGGTTTGAGGGGAGAGGAAGGGTGGGGTCTCACCAGGACAGAGTGGCCTCGGCAGCATCCTTCACTCTCATGGATGCCGGGTTGTGCTCCTTCTCTCCTTTGTATCTCACTTCCTGTTCGTGTCTGGACTTGCTGCCTGAGATGCCCAGCTCCACAATCTCCAGCACCTCCACTAAACAGTCCTGAAATACAAACACATTTTACATTTAATCCTAACCCAGCTCCACAATCTCCAGCACCTCCACCAGACAGTCCTTAACAAACACATTTCTTTTTATTTAAAACTCCCAGTCAGGTCACTCCACCCTGGAGTGTGAAGTGTGTGAGGTACCTTCTCAGCCACACACGCAGACACTGGAAGGTTTAGGGTGTAGTGTGTAGGGATTAGTGTTATAGTGTGTAGTGTGTAAGGTACCTTCTTGTTGAGCATGTCAGGGTGCTCCATCAGGCACACACACAGACACTGGAAGGTTTAGGGTGTATAGTGCAGTGTGTAGGGATTAGGGAGTAGTGTGCAGGGTGTAGGGAGTAGTGTGCAGGGAGTAGTGTGTAGGGTATCTTCTCCTCCAGCATGTCAGGGTGCTCCGTCAGCCACACACACAGACACTGGAAGGTTTAGGTTGTAGTGTGTAGTGTGTAGGGATTAGGGAGTAGTGTGCAGGGTGTATGGAGCAGTGTGTAGTGTGCAGAGTGTAGTGTGTAGTGTACCTTCTCGTCCAGCATGTCCGGGTGCTCCGTCAGCCACACACATAGACACTGGAAGGCGGCTACGATCATGGAGTGCAGGTCTCTGGAGTGCAGCGGGGCGGGGCGACTGCACTGGTACACGATGTAGCAGCACACGGAGCTGACCGCTCGCTTACGGTCTGCAGAGTCCACGCTGGCTTTCACCTGAGGGCAGAGACGGCAGAACTAACAGCCTGAGCCACCATCTCGCACTGTTGCCTCACAGCAAGAAGGTAGGTCCTGGGTTCAAGACCCACCTCAGCCAAGGGCCTTTCTGTGTGGAGTTTGCATGTTCTCCCCGTGTTTGTGTGGGTTTCCTCCCACCATCAAAAAACAAGTCTGGCGCAAATTGGCTGCTGTGGTATCACTCAGAGTGTTGTGTTTGATACCTGTTGGTCGTTCTGTGGTATTAATTGGTGACCAATTTTGTGTAAAGCGCTTTGAGTATCTAGAAAAGCACTAAAATCTAAATAAAATTTATTTTTATTATTTTAAGTCAGCATACTAGCTAGCACAAGCAATCCACACAGTTTACCAGGCCTGTCAGAAACAGGTGAATATGACTTTATGCTAGGATCCACCATTGAATTCCACTAGCATCGCTAATAACGCTAGCAGGCCTTTCAGACGTCCTAGTCAGTGTACTACAGTGTAATCATCTACATACACGGCTTGGTTTACCTTGGCCAGGCCAGCCAGGAGTTCCAGAGCGGCCAGGGAGATGTTCATGTCCTGTCTCCACTGGGCGTTGAGTCTCTGCGTGACAAGATGGATGCTGCGCACCAGGAGTCCTGCCGCCGTATCTGGAAGAGCTACAACATATAACAGCAGCCCGAAAATACCAAGCACCGCAAGAAGAGGCAAGGAGGAATGGGAAAGGACAGGGAAAGATGGAAAGAAAGGAAAAGATGGATAGAAAGATAGATAGATAGATGGATGGAAAACACAAGGCTGGTCGGTTAGAAATGTACACTGATCTGAGCTGTGTGGCCTTGTTGCCAGATCTGTGAGTTTTCCAGCCTCTTTTATGCGGTTTCTTGTTTTGTCATTGAGGCAAACACGCATAAAAGTCAGCTTAAATAAATAGCAAAGAAACACTCCTTGAAAGTTCACACAACACAGTAAAGTGTTATAAATAACAAATAATAAAATTATTATAGTATTATAAAAGATACTATTTTATGTTGAATTATAGCTGATGTCGTTCCTGCTTGATAAAGCAGACAGCGACAGAAATCAGGGAAAAACACAGCAAACATTGAGGCGTGGTCCACCTACAGATACACTTTACCCAGCGCTTCTTAACTCTGTAAACCACTTTAACCACGTTGGCTACGACAAACACAAGCAGTAGGGAGAGTTTAACAGCCAAACACAAATGGAAAACATTTATCAAATATATCGCTGAGACAGAAATAAAATTATTGTCAGAGGTACAATAAACTTTAGTTAGCTTACATAAATTCACTAGCGAGATAATACTGACATTAAATCTTAAAAGCTATTACTTGGTTCAATACTTATAGTGTGTGCTTCGTTGAGTATGCTAGCATGCAGAAGGACCTCACCATAGTCCCGTAGGAGGGCCTGTGATGGACGCTCAGAGTCTGGGCTGGTGGCCTCAGTGCTGCCCCCGCTGGTGAGGCTGATGCCACTGTTTGTGCGACTGTGACTGTTGCTGTTGCTTCGGAGTGTTGCATGGCTCCCATCTATACTTCCCTAAAAAAAATAAAACAAACAATTAAAAACAAAAAAAACTATGAAGCTCAGCCGAGTTTTGATCAATTATGACTCAGCAAAACTCAGATAAACAGTGACTTGGGGGCAAATAAATCTGCAGAAACTGCAGTGATGGGGCGTCTTACTGTTTCAGTTTGGGCTCCTATGGATTCCAACAGAGCCGAGTCTTGAACTATGTTGAGCATTGCACCTAGAAGAACCACAGAGGAGTTAAAAACACTAAAGAGAAAAAAATTAAACTACAATTAAGAGAGATCTTAAGGTTTTACAAACTACAACGGAGAATCTGTAAAAACATTTACTTAAGAAAAAACTTGAACAACTACAATTAAGAGAAGAGATATCTTAAGGTTTTACAAATTACAATGGGGAGTTAAAAAAAACAACTTGTGAAACTTAAAAAAACTTTTAAAAGGAAATATGTGAAAGTATTGAGGGCCTGTTACCCAGAATGAGCTGTGTGTTGTTGGAGTCTGTCTCAGTCTGCAGAGCCCCTATAAGGACATTGACCAACCGGAGCCTCAGAGACAGGAAGGATACAGGCTGGTCGTGAATGTAACCATCATCTTCACCAAACTTTCCTTCCAGGAGAACCTGAACGTGGAAACATACAACTTATAAAAAAATATACACGACAAACACGCAGCCTTAACTATAACATGATATGAAGTGGGATCACCTAATAGTCAACGATGGCTCTTTAACTTAACATAATGTCAAAAAAATATAGGAAAGCTAATGTTAAAAAAAAGAAACCAGGTCTTCTGGCAAAGTCTTATTGTTAAAAAGTCTTCATTGAGATGTTTGTCATCCATGTCATCCATGTCATCCATGGAGGGGGGGGGGGTACCTCTGACTTGACGTTCCCAAAGTGGTGTGGCAGTGGGAGCATGGCCAACAGGATGCTGATGGAAGCTCTCCTCAGGTCAGTAGGATTCACATACAGCTTGAATTTAGACAGCTCCCTGAGAAAAGGGCCATCAGTCAATCCTCAAGGTAAGTATTGATCAAATACAATTTAAGTGATTTTAGACCAAAATAGTTTGTTCACCATTTCTAAAGTGAGACTTATTTCCTAACATTATGTATGAATGATGTTTTTTACACCTAAGGTTACATTTTAAAATAACACTTTGATGATTGACTTATTTTTTTTTCAGTTTCATAATATATAACTGAGTATCTATAGCAATTTTTTACTAAAATGGAAGATAAATTTAGTTTTCTAACAATGTCAATTAAATTCCTCTACAGTTCACATAAACACACAGCTGTTGAGAAAACAGACCAGTAATCTTCATGGCAACAGTTGGACGAGAGAACATTAAAACTACAGATCACAAGCTCATGTGCGTCTAGCCTAAAACTACAAATCCCAAGCTCATGTGCGTCTAGCCTAAAACTACAGATCCCAAGCTCGTGTGGGTCTTGCCTAAAACTACAAATCCCAAGCGCATGTGCGTCTAGCCTAAAACTACAGATCCCAAGCTCATGTAGGTCTTGCCTGTCGGGCAGAATGGTCTCCAGGGCCGATATGAAGTACGGTACCAGCACGTTGACCCCCTTCAGGTCCGAGCAGAACAGACTGGAGGAGTTGAGGATGATGCTGGCCAGGACGGGTCGACAGACAAAGTCAGAAATCTGCAGACCCTGGATCAGTACCATGTAGAACCTGTGGGTCGGTAAAAAGAAATAAAACTGTCTTCAGAACAGAACTTAACCAGACTGAGACTAAAATGTTAGAATACCTTTGCCGAGGACATATTTCTTTTATTTAATTGTTAACAACACTGAGCATTGAAGAATATAAATATTACTAGTTATTGATAATTACATAATATTGTTCCTTTTTGTCTTCTCTAAAACAATTGAGCTGACAACGTCTTCAAGTTTTTGATTAAGAACAAATATGTCAGCCAGAAGCTATACAGACAGTAAATGTAGTTGTCCTCATTGGTTATGACACTCTAACACATTACATTACGCTACGTATCAATTAGCATGTCGCTCTACCTGGACAGGTAAACAGGAAGAATGTTTTCTCCAGTCTTCTTGCTGCAGAAAATCCGGCAGAGCGTCCCGCAGGCCTCCGCCCGGCCGGCCTCATAGCTCTCGGGGAACTCGTTGGCGTCGAACATGGGGTTAGAGGCCACAGAGTCGTTGGACATGTGGGAGCCTTTCCTCTTCAGCTCCAGGCCCACCTGAGTGGCTATGGCTGAAACGGCAAGACACAATCCTGGAGTGAAGGGAACCAGTACTGTTCAAAAAAAGTTTGACGGTTGTTTTGTACATGCCCATGTAAAAAAAAAAATTAAAAAAATGTGATATGGCTATGTGCAAATAGCAACTGAATCAAAGTATAGCCTATGTTGATTAATAAAACAAACTAAAAGGCAGAAAGGAATGGAGTATATAAATCAGACCAAAGCTGACAAGAGATCGCACACACAAACACAAATAACAAGGACAAAGACTTTGATGACTGGAACCGCACACGCACACACACACACACCAAGAACAGTTCACATCGGCAGGCATTTCAGGGATTTCTGACACAAAGAGTTTGTCAAAAAAAAACTGCTGTACTAATTAGAATTTGTGGGTAAAGTGTGGATGAGAGGCCTACACTTTAACTAAAACAGCAAAGTGAAAATACAGTCTCAACAAGACCTCCAATACAAAATCCTTGTGTCAGCTACCTTACTCGTGTAAGAACAGCACAGTGACTTCACATTCACTTCATGCATTGAGGTACCAAAGCAAAATAAATCCAGGACAAGGCTTGGAGTGAGCTAACAAAAACAAAACAAAACTAAAAATGTTTTGCCAGCAACAACAACAACAACAAAAAAGTTATTAGTGTGGTAAAAAAAAATAAAAAAATAAAATTGTATCTTTTAAAAATGGCAGCTAAGTCACAGAACAATATGCTTGAGACAAGTGGTGAGTTTGTGCTGCCTTTGATTCCATCTCTGTTGGAAAAAAACGCTGAGAGAACGAACGTTTCAATTCTAAAGTAAAGAACGTTCACATGACGTGAAAGAGAAACAAATAATAATAATAAAAACAATGGTGATGGTCATGGACAAAATTTTAAATAAAAAAAGCTTGATTATCAAGAACTGACTGCAAACCAAAATAAGAACAGCTACCGTTCCTACTTACAAGATTTGTAAGAAAGGAGAATTTGGATAAAAGAGGCTGCAAGATCACAGAAAATAGTGGAAAGACAGACATCAAAGCAGATCAATATTTTGGGATCAATTCATAAAACAGCTATGAATTGTTTTATTTTGTTTTTTTTCTCCTCAATGGATGATCTTCTAGCCGTTAATTGTTCAACATCACTCAAACATGGCAGACACGAGAGACGATACCAGAACACACCAAACGAGAACAGACTTCCTACTAACGAAAAGATCAGTTGAAAAATATTATTGACCTGCTGCAATCATATTTATATTGGTGGCACAACGACACTGCTAAAGAGGCGAATGGCAAGCAGCAAGTTCTGTAGGAAGTACTTGGTAAAGTCAACCTAAGTAAAAGTTGGGCAAATACGGACAAATTACATCCGTATTGTATGTTCTACTTTGAGTCAATCGTTTCAGAGTAAAAGTAGGGCAAATACGGACAAATTACATCCGTATTGTATGTTCTACTTTTAGTCAATCGTTTCACAGTAAAAGTAGGGCAAATACAGACAAATTACATCCGCATTGTATGTTCTACTTTGAGTCAATTGTTTCAGAGTAAAAGTAGAGCAACTAGGGGCTCTCTAGGTCAAAACCATAAAGCGATAGAACCGTCTCATACGCGTTTAAAAACAAATGATCGTCAACACAACAGTAAGAACAAACGACACAACATAAACACACAGAGACACAAACTAGGTATAGAACAAACACACAACATAAACACACAGAGACACAAACTAGGTATAGAACAAACACACAACATGTTAAAAACAGTAAGTCATTCCACTGAGCTATGCTACTACTATTACTACTACTACTACTACTACTACTACTACTACTACTACTACTACTACTACATGCGTGTGTGTGTTACCTGTCATACTGGAGTCCCGACTGAGTCCGCTGTGGAGCTTACAGTGGACCAGGGCGGCATCAAACAACCACTGGCCGAACAGGTTGAGGATGCTGTTGACTTTGGGCCGGGCGGGGGCAGGGAGAGGCCGGGACTCCCAGGTGCTGTGATTGGGGCTGGAGAGTAGAGTGGGAGAGGCGGACAGGGGCTGCTGCTGCTGCTGCTGCTGCTGCTGCTGCTGGGATGCCTTGGTTTGATGAGAGCCACTGCCCTGGGAGGAGGAGTTAGAGAGGCATGTAACAGGATGAAGACGGGACTTAATAATAATAATAATAATAATAATAATAATAATAATAATAATAATAATAATAATAATAATAAATGGGATTTAGAAGCTCCTGTCTAGTAACTCGAGACTGTACAAAGGGAAGAGAAGGAAAACAAGTGAGTTTTGATACGGGATTTAAAATGTATGTAAAAACAGCTGGGGGAAATCTCCAGTTTCAACAATGAGACCGACACGGATACATCACTTAAAAAAACAGCAAATGATTTAGTGTTCCTGATGAAGACTGCGCTGTCTTCTATTGTGACTTACGATTGAACTCTTACTGCTGCTGGTCTTGCTGACTGTAGTGTGTCTCTGCTTACGGCTGTGAGGGGGCGTGGTGTTGTTCACTGAAGGGGGCGGGGACATGCTCAGTCTGTTGATGGGCGTGGCCGGAGCACTGTCAGCCCTGGGTCGGGATATGCCTGTCAAGTTGAAAGGGGGCGGAGACAGAACACTTTCAAAGTCCTAAAGATAACTTTTCTGAGGTATTAATGGTTAGTCTCAGAGGAAGTCCACTTGCCCGTTGAAATAAAATTTGTCGTCATGTCGGTTCAGATAGAACAGTTCAAACGGCCTAGTTTCTGAACGGCCAGCTCAAGATGTTTTGTTAACAGTTTAACGAGGCAGTGAACCGTCCCTAAGTTTTGCAAAACTGCTGACAACTTTCAGCTGTTGTATCTGAACCCAAGTTGTTTAGAAGAAATCATGGTTTACATATTTTTTAGGGGGGGTGACTCCAACTGCTGTCACCCAGGTAACCAGGTTGCAAGATCACTAAGTAACAGCAGAGGTAAAAGCTATTTCGTTAATCAGCTCTTACATTAAAAATGAAAGATCTCTTGAAAAATAAGTACTTTAAAGAGTAATATAGTCATACCTAAGCGTTAACTTCACCCAGTTCACTTCATCATTTGGTTTTATTTCCCAATAGCAGTATTAAATGCTACTGTAAGGAAATAGAACCAAAACAGTAAATACATTCGGTTTTCTTTCTCAATACTACAATTAAAAAAGAAAACAAAACGCCAAATAATTCCATACGATTTTGTGTTGACTAGGA
>JAVQIZ010231018.1:0-10887 GCA_036023535.2 Galaxias brevipinnis | reverse complement strand
CACACACACACACACACACACACACACACACACACACACACACACACACACACACACACACACCTCAACCACACTCCAAACCCTCAGCTTTTTTTATAATTTCTGTTGAGCCACAGTGCTTAGAGATGAGCTCATTGCAGTTCAAGCCCAGGCATGAAACAATCCATAGACCCCCCCCCCTCCCCCTTACCACCCGCTCTCTTGATGTAGGAGTGCGGTGTGAAGTAAATGTTGTCTTTTCCACACAAATAGGTGAGCTAGAAAGCCTGTCAGAAACTCCGCTCAGCCAAAGGGCCGCAGGGTGTGTCTGAGGAACTACATAACCCATAATCCCTCTGGGACTGGAACTCCCTTCTTTTAGATCCTCTCAGTTACACATACTTCCATTTCAATTATTCAAATGGCCTACTACTGTTCCATAATATTTTAATAACTCGATCGTTACATTGCAATGTTAGTCACTATTATTACAGAATGACAAAGTGGCCCGGCTTAACAAACATATGCACTTTAATTATCCTGTTAGCTTACAAACAACTCCAACGAATACAAGTTAATCAGGCAGGGTAGAATCTAATTATGCTCCAGTCAGTACTAAATAGCCTAGACAAGAACAACTATCTATCTCGTCAAAGAAAACACAAAACCATCTTAGGGAGAGTTTGTGTGTGTGTGTGTGTGTGTGTGTGTGTGTGTGTGTTTTGTCACATCTTGAGTCTAAAATGAGTCATCTACTCAGAGCCCATTAGGGGTTCTGAGAGCATCTCCTCTGTAATGAACAGGAGGGCTAGGAGGAGGGATTGAGGGGGTACTTCGGGTTGCCACGGGTAACCTTTCGCTTATAAAGTCCCCCAGCTAATCAGGGAGATTCAAATAACAAGGTTCATTAAAAGAAGTACCGCTAACAGGTTTACCCGAGGGTGACAGCTGAGGTTCAACATAAAAGAGGCAACTTTACAAAGTATGCCTTTCACGATATCTCACTGTTTGAGCTGCTCACAACAAAAGATCAAAAACAGCTAATGCTAAAAGTTAATGGGTAAGAGAAACAAGAGTGTGTGTGTGTGTGCAAGTGTATGACAAGGGGGCTCCTGTTTTCACTTATCAGAGCAGCACATACATCCAGTAAGCCAGTCAGTCAGCCAGCCAATCAGTCCTACAGTGCAGATACAGCCAGTTCAAAAGGAACTTCTCCTCCACAGCTCATTACAATCCTCCATGCAGACTTTAATGGATATCCGGCCAGCCAAACAACTGGAGACCACCCTTTAAAACACCTTCTCCTCTTGGGTATTCCCTCCCCCTGGAGATTTAGAGGAGGGCCTAGCCAGTGAAGCAGCAAGGCGTTCCTCCCTCCCTCTCTCTCTCCCTCTCCCTCTCCCTCCCCTTCCTCCTCCTCCCCTCCACATTGGGCCAGATGAGAAGCCCTGCTGCAGCTGCTGTTGAGCCCCCTGAATAGCTTGCAGGCTGATGTCACCGCTGGAGAGCTTACAGGGGGAACCCTCCCTCGCACGCGGACATAAATTATCCTGGTTCAGATCCACCAACCGCAATCAAAGTGCAAACCAGACCCGATCCGAGGTCAGTAAAACAACCCCCCCATCCCCACCCACCAACGGACACGGTACACCCAAGACATGGTTCTCACAGGTGATCTCAGACCTGCTGCTGGTTTTTATGACAAGCGGAATACTGAAAGGCAGGTATAGTAATTGCTAACCTGACATTCCTGTCGTTATCAGGGAGCAGAGTGGTCACCAGAGCATCGCAAGCTGCTTCCAGAATTCCCTTTCACTGCTTCCAGAACTTGGCTGGTCAGGGAACTGTTCTAAGGGTCAGGTCCAGTTACAGGAGGGGACTGCTGTTTCTGTCCGTGTGTGTGTGCGGCGACTACCAGCAACATTCCTCAAGCTGTGCGTCAGCGAACAAAAGCCTTCTCTCATCAGATAAGGGGGTCATTGAGTCAGGCTAAATTTGTTTCCCACTTAAGACTAGCATTTACCCATACAGACACCCCCCTTCCATCCTCCATCTTATCCATTTCCTAAAGCACACTGAGAAGGAAACGTCAAGTCATTCCTTCTGTCCACTCACTCACTCACTCACTCACTCACTCACTCACTCACTCACTCACTCACTCACTCACTCACTCACTCACTCACTCACTCACTCACATCCCCTTTCTCCTATTCCTACTTCAGCAACCGAGTATCCAACTCTTAATAATGCTGCACATAAGCAAGCTAATTCCTTCCCTCCTCTCTCCTCTCTCTATAGACAGACATGCTGAGAGCAGCACAGACCAGAGTTTGACCCTTCGTAGCTGTTGTAATGACACACTCCACACTCAAGTCGAATAGTCAACAAATGAAAGCCAGCAGGTTTCCCTCCGCCAGCCTTGGAAGGTAACAATCGGTGGCCCTTGTTGTAACGCTTGAAGGTATGCAGATCGCAACAATGTCAGCCTCTGGAGAGTGAGTCACGACAATAGACTGTGGGTCTGCTCTGCTGATGCGTGCGTGTATAGTGTGTGTGTGTGTGTTTGTGTGTATGTGCGTACGCGCTGCTTTTCAGGTTGTTAAAGGGATGTAGTTGAACTGACAAAGGTTGTCAGAGTAAAACTTTGCCACATACATAAAGTTAGCGAGTTCCAAGCGCAGCGCACCAGCCTTCCCACTTCCCATTACTGAGCCCCCAGCTTACCAAGCTTCGCTCACTGCCATAGGCTACATGAAAACTAAAGATTTAAGTGTAGAAAAGGTATATTCATATATAGTGCTGTATGCTAATACCAATCTTTATACAATAGCATATCATTTGGGCATTCCCGAAAGTGGCAAAGGGGACTTAAGAGGACCCTCCTCCGCACATTATAATAATATTTCAATATACTGCAAAATAACGATTACTCTGGAACTCATTCCTCATAATAGCCACAGAGAGGCAGGATATCAACTTCTTCTAACACATGCTCAATCAATCAATGAGATTTATGACTTGTAACAGGTCTGATGCTACTCAGGTATATTTGTAGGACATTAGTAGTTTGGTAGCCCTGACCTAATTGATTAGCATAAACGACCATGAAATGCAATACAATACTAATCAGTTTACGGAGCTTGGCAGATAATGAAATCATGTATGCACACGTTATACATAGACACTCTTACACTAATCCACAAAAAAGGAAATCTACATGCCCACACAATGAGCAATAACGGTGAAATGCTCATCAATAGAAATGTGTTATCCCATTTTATTCCTAGTGAGTTTACCCAGCAGTTCCTCTGGGTCTTTGACTACGATGTGGGCGTTGAGCTCCTGCAGCTCCTGGTGCAGCTCCTCCACCTTCTTGTTGGACTTCTTCAGCATATTGTCCACGTAGGCCAGGCTCTTCTTGTCCGTGGTCACCTTCCGCAGGTTCTCCGCCCCTTCCTTGATCTTCAGCTCCTTACGGATCTCCCGGCGGATCTGCTCCTTGATCTCGTCCAGCTTCTGCTGCACCATGGTGTCCGACAGGTCTAGGTGGTGGCCCAGCCCCAGGCGCTCTGACACCAGCTGGCCGCGGGCATCCCCCTGTCGGGGTGAGAGAGGCAGGGAGAGGGGGGAGGGAGACAGGGAGAGAGGGGAAGAGGAGAAAAAGTGTGTTGGGAGGTGGGGGTGGGGGGGCATGGGTGAAAAGTAGAAGCAGAGGAAACAGGAAATGGTGAGGAAAGGGGAAAAAAGGAAAGAAAAAGTCAACAAAATAAAAACTGTTGTTTGAGGTCAACACTGGGGGCTGTCTATATAACCTCTCCACTAGGAGGTGGGGGTTGTAGTAGTAGTAGTAGTGATAGTTGCATTAGGGGTCATAGTAGTAGTAGGTCAGGTACTGGTTGTAGTGGTGGTGGTAGTTGTAGGTGGTGGTAGTAATAGATAGATAGTAGCCATATAGGGGTGGGAGTAGTGGTAGGTCTGGTACTGGTTGCAGTGGTGGTGGTAGGTGGTAGCCTAATAGTAGTGGTAGCTGTGGTAGTGGTAGTAGTAGTAGTAGTAGTAGCGATGGCTGTTAGTTTAGTTTTCTCTGTTGTTAAAAACGGTGACCAGCATCCTTTCCAGACGGGGCCAGTTCACAGGACCGGGATTAGGGAGCCAACAGAGGGCGTTTCCTGAATGGCATTGGGGATTTCAAAAAGGTCATCGTAAAACAGCGAACTGAGAGAGAGAGAGAGAGAGAGGGGTCTGAGTCAGGTCTCAGTGGCCTGGTGGAGCAGGACCTGGGGAGAGTCCTTAGGCCTGGTAGCGGCTCAGAACATTAGGACATTCGGATTCTGGCATTTTGGAAGATAACGCTTTATATTGTATTGCAAAACATTTTATAATGTTATCACATAGGTTAAGTCTAGCTGGCACTGTGTTAACTATTGTAATATAACGAATGCGAGTAGCCAGACTCTGACTCCACACAACTACTGAAACTGGGAAATAGGACAGCGGCAGCAAACTACTGAACACTAAAGACCTTTGAGCACATAACAAGCTTAAAGCATGTAAGCCTAACCTACTCTACCATTCATAAAAAACACACACACTGTGCCCCATGAGCCACAACCACAAATACAATACTGTCCCATTTAAAATGGTCCTGTGAGATGAAAGGACTTTCTATTCACAGTCTTCATCTATTTTTTCTCATAACAATGTATTCTCTATTTATATTACTATGAGTAATGAAAATAAATCTTATACTAATATTCCATATTCAGAGGCATAAACGGTGAATGCTCCAAAAGAAATCCCAAAAGTTCTTACCGCAACCTCGTCAAACTCATCCATACAACATCCGTGGCCCAAGCCATGATTTCCTATCCTGTCTGTCCCATCTCCCAACGCTGACATCACACGGGTCTCTCTCTCATCAGTTTAAATTGCTCCTCCAAATGAAAACGACGTCAGCTACGCTGAACCATTCCTGGGCCAGTGAGGAAAACGACAAAACAAGAGAGACTTTTCCTCTTTTTTGTCTTCCTCTTTTCCTATCCGTCAGTTTGTCTAGCTGCCTGGCTGTCTGTATGACCATGTTCCTCTCACGTCCACACTCTCTTAGTCTGTCTGTCCCTCCCAGACACAGACAGACAGACAGACAAACAGACAAGACAGACAAGACAGACAAGACAGACAGAGCCATTGACACGAGAGATCAACTGAGTGAGGAGGGGCAGCCAAATCCTTCTTAGCCTTTGGCTCTGTGAGGTCACAGCAGCCCTAATCTCACTCTGGGGAGAGAGTGGCGTCTCAAAATAAAACTTTTGCTTCAAAACAAAAAGCGTAATCACACTAGCGGCTGCTCCTCCGAGATTGACGTGTGTGGGGTGGGGGAAGGGGCAATGGGTGGTGTGGGGGGTGAAACTGCGCACACAAGCAGCTAAATCACTAGTGAGATTAAATCCACCTAATAGGATGGCAAATACCACCAAATATCTGTCCACTGCCACTGAAAACAATTACTGTGGCAGTGCTGCCACTTCACTTTTTTGTTATTTAAAGTTGTTTGATCTAGCTTATGTTAATTTAAGTTTCAGAACTGAATGCATATAAACAAGACCACTTTTATTTTAGTTGATAAGTATGTTGTGTTAATCCAAATGAACTGTTCCACCTAATTACCGTAAAAAAGAAAAGAAATGGCGATTTCATATACAATATCTCAAAACAAGCTGCCAATAGTTTTTGTGCTACAGCACTGCCACTAGTGTAAAATGTTATTCTGGAGCCCTGTCTAATAAACAGTTCAAACTTATTTTCTTTTTACTTTTTCAACCTTGTTAAATTATTAGTGTGGTTTAAGGAATAGACTAGAAGCCGCTTTTGTCTTACCGTGAACACAAAGCCCCTTGAAAGGGCTATATTTAGGCCCACAGGAACCAAGCCTACAACATGGGTGTTACTGCTGTGCAGCCAAGGACCATGTGTCAACCAGTAAAACCCAAAGAACTGAACCAACGGAGACAGAAGGGAAGATTAACCATGCCATTGTATGCAAACAGCACTCAATAACAATTACAATCAAATTTTTCTAATATGCGAAAACAGAAAAAAACTGTACGGACCAAAATACTTCTTTCTTATGTGTTGGAGTGTGTGTTTGGCCTTGAGTGTGCAATGCTCAAGTTCCCCTCTGCCACAGCCCTCCCACCCACCCACCCACCCACCCACCCACCTCCATGGGCTCCGTATAGGTGGTGCTTGACGGAGGAACTATAGCTTTGTACATACGTCCCGTCCCCCCCCCCCGGTCCATGGGGAGAGAGACATGGAGGCTCCCCGAATGACTCATAGGTAAAATGGAGGTCACCACTCCTGGAAGCACAGGCCTGCTCTCCCTCCACCTCTCTCTCTCCCCCTCCCTCTGTCTCTCTCTCCTTCTCTGCTGCTATCTGGCCACTCCACCAAACTTGTTTGCATTGTAGCGGTTTGTTTGACCAGCCTTGTGAGAGGAGTAGAGCATGTGAACACTAGAATACCTATACTACATTTTCTTTACCAGACAATGCCGACAGTCAAAGAAAAACAGGCATAATGTTAAAAACCTTGCACATGAATAGTGCTTGAATTAAATAGGATTATGCATAGATTCATCTTTAGAAAGAATCTCCAGCTGGGTGTCCTTGTTACTCTAAAAATCTTTTTCTTGCTCTCCCAATCCGCAATGCACATTGGACGAGTTTCATTGTGATTACACCTTCACAGTTATGTTGTCATACAAGTTAAATGTATGGCTATACTTTTTACCAGTATTAATGCAGTCGCTAACATTGTGTTTGGATCTTATTAGAATGGCAATTTATAAATTGACAAGTAACAACTCAGTAGTTCAGAAGCTATTTCATTAACCTTACTGTAGACACACCATCTGAAACCTGATCAACTGGTTGGTTATGATTAACTTTATCTAGATCTAGTCACTGCATAGCAATAATAGAGTAGGCCAACATCTATGTATGAATATATGCATGTATGTATGTATGTATTCATTTACTTATTTGAATCTATTCAAATGTTGGCCTTTTCCATAAATCCTTTAATATAATGTGACGGTAAATATTGTTATGCAGTGACTTGACTAAATAGCAGCAATATAATGTATTAGTCGGTTACCCGACTATGTTAGAACACAGTTGTGATAGACTGTGTGCTTGTCAACAAGGCCTATCACACAGGCACAGCACATGAAGACAATGGTAAAAAACGAAAACAAACATTAAGCTGTAAACTTTGAAAGTAAGCAGGCTACTTTAGTGGTTAAGCCTACAAGCTAAAAACCTCTGAGAAGAGCTCAATTCAAACAACCAAAACAATGTAAAAGCGGAGGGACGCTTTCCAAGTGGGTTTGAACAAGCCAAACAGGACAACTACCTCACCCTTGGACAGCAAGAGTCGCCCCAGCACCTGCTGCTGTGCATTCGGTGCATGCCCAAGTGTACTGACAAAAATAGCACCGGAGGCCAATAAACTCACAACCAATGTAGAAAGGCAAAAACGTTTCACATACTTCTATAAGTCTCGGATACATATTTTGTTCATGTGCTCCGGCCATCGTTAAGTGAACTTGTGAAATAATGTGTCCAGGAAATACTCATGTTCCTTCTATGGTGATGTGTAGTCAAGTCCACTTTTTGTGTTGGGTTAGGCCTAAACTTTACGTTGTACATAGTTGGACATAGCTCAAGACGATTTGAGAGAATCAACAATAAAAAAATCTGTCATAAATTCAGTTCAACATTATGACTATGTCTTAAGACAGGATCAGAAGATCCCAATCAGGTTCCGACTCAAAACATTTTATCACTTTCCCACACTTTCCCAAGGTGTGAACTGCAAGTCACTCCCATTCAAAGGGCTGCATTTGCTTTAATGAAACTCCCATTGGCCTTACACCAATACATACTTTAAGGACACGATTCAGAAGTTGGGTAAAAACAGGTCCTTTGATATCAATACAATTACATTCTTTATTTGAGCAAAGTAATGTGTCATTACTGACAAGTGAGTAGGTGACCAAACGCTGACTCAAGATTTAAATTAGTCCAGTCTTGTTACAATGAGCAAGCAAGCTTCTGACAACTCACTATAAATACTCCAGAACATGCTTATGCAAATATCTATTAGGAATAACGTTCCAGCCCATTATTATAACTGTAATTTAATCATCATGAGAAACATAATTTGCAACCGGCAAATTGATTAAAAGTATGTGTTAAGCAATCTAAATACATTTGAGTGAGACCAAAATAGTGGGAGAAATTACTGGAAGTTGGGGATATTTTGTGTTTTTGTTACATTGTGGCAATTAACCTGACGTCACGTCTGACTAGGCACATGAGTCATGACCATCCTGAGATACTATCGAAACATGTTTACTTATTCTATCCTGTTTTACAGTCAAATAAACTGCACCAGATGGTTCATGGTTTCAAGTTCGAAAAGATTCGATTAGAACAGGAATTTACTATAACATTACAAAAAAAAGTGATTGGAAAATGCACACATATCAGTCGACATGCTAGGCTCACTTGCCTCAAGTGCAGGGTTCATATATGGAGTTGAAAATAGATAATAAGAATTACAGGTTTGTAAAATCATTATACAAATAGAAAAGTATTGTAAAATGGAGTGTTAACGTTGGCAATAGCCCTACACAGCACATAGGCTATCTGTAGACATTGTGAGACTGAGCGTTCATCAGCCATAGCCTTTTATTTCATAATAAAAACAACATAAATGTGTTTCAATGTTTCCATCTGTAGCTTCCGCTGAAGTACACACTAATGCAACTTTTCAGATTTTGATAATTGTTTCCCAGGCCTCAATCCATAATTCCCACACAATCCTTAGGGAAGGGGTAGCTAACATTCCATCAGAATCACAGAAATCGATAATGATCAAACGGCGCAGCGGATCCTTAATTGTCTAAAAATATTTATAAACTTAAATAGTAGGCTTTACAACAAGTTTGCGAACTTTTCATACGAGTTGTCAACTTTTCCTACCTGCACGGAATCAGCGGCCATCTTGGTTTTTGACTTTGAATCAAATCCTACGGAGAGAGGGGAGGTGGAACTCCAAAAACAGCCCTGTTTTAAGTTTCCCTCTCGTGCGACACAAACTGCTTACTCCGTGACCAAACCATCGGTCATCTTGGAAAAAATTTATTTTCCATGACACTGCTTTACACTTTTTGGATGCTCTTATACTGTCGCGGGGGGGGGGGGGGGCTACAAATTAACCAGCGCTCTTAATTCGCCCGATCTGCTACATAAATCTGCTCCACTGCTTTTGGAAAGGGAAAGAGAGGCGGTGGTTTGTGTGGAACCGTTTCAGCGTCCGCCCATAGGAACTATGCACTCTCTCAACCCAACCAGAGCCCAGTCTCGCGACCAGATTCTATTCACACTCACGTGACTAAATTAACTTTATACCCCTACACACCAGTCGCTCGAACTCCCCTACGAAGATATTAATTACATATTCATTACTAGGAACTTTTACATTTTCTATCTAGGCATGTGTATTAATTGATAACAATCCTCCGCTCCACCCGGTCTATTATGGGCAAGATAGTAAAATTAAGCCTGCATGAGTTCAATAATACATTCATCATCAAGGTCGTTATGAACAATAACAAGATATGAGGCGGTGGGACTTGGAGAAGTGTAAACTATACTTCATTTAAACGCACATTTTCGAAGTACTAATAATAGGTGGCCTCCGGGAACCTGATGTGGTGGGCCAAAAAGCTGGTAGGCTACAGCTGTTTATAAATATAATGTAAATAAATGATAACAAAACCCAGTCTCTGCTTCACAACTCAACCCGCTGCCAAAAGACTGGTTTGAATATAATCAAGAGAGGTTCAAGATAAACGACAGACTGTTGAGAGCAGACTGAAGTTCTAACCTATTGTGGCATTGTTAAATTGGAATAGCTTTTAGGGCTGTTGGTTTGATCGCAAGAAAATTTAAACAGAAGCTTCAACAGTTTGTAAAATGTTCTCAATAATAACAACGATATAGTGTAATAATTAAAATATAAAGTTACTAGCAAGCTATAGCAACAGGGTGTGTATAGTCACTGCTGTGTTAAAACTATGAGTGCGTCGAAGTTAGTGTGATTCGAAGTTAACGGTTATCAGATACTTTTGTTTGTCGGTAACTAATAGGCCAAACAATGTGCTGTAGGATAAAGAGAGCTTATCAAAGTTAAAGTCTTGATCCATGTTAAGACTTACAGTGCAGATGTGCAGTCCCGCTGTAGCTTATCCAAACCAATATGCAGAGGTCTTTTTTGTCGCCCAGGTGTGACATGTCATGCATGGGTCCAAATGGAAAAGTCTGAAGTATGTGTCTGGTCAAGGTTCCCCAGAATTATCAACGTGATTACATAGTTATTATTTTTACTTCAAAATAGCAATAGCAAAATAACATTTTTGTATAGTAATGCATGCATCAATGAGACTGCAATCTATAGGCCAATAAAAACAATGATTAGACCATGAATTAAACTATTAAAAGGGAGGTTATCCAACACAACCAGTTTAGTAACTAAACATATTAATTGAGTACAACTATATGTCAACTCCTTTATCTTATATTTGAAACATTGTTTAAGACCCAGCAATGCAGCGGACTGGAAGCGCTGCCATAGCCCTAACACACAAACCTATGAACAAGCACGTGTCACAGGTCTCCAAGTAAGGAGCTTAAGCCCCTGCCCCTGTGCCCCGACAGCAGCGCCGGATTATCAATGGGGCTAACGGGGGCTGGAGCCCCAGGGCCCGTGGGTTGGCAGGGCCCTGGTTGACGAAGCATTTTTCTTCCGTTAAGGTTATTGAGTGAAAGTAAATAAAGC
>JAVQIZ010231016.1:0-10233 GCA_036023535.2 Galaxias brevipinnis | reverse complement strand
GAGAGAGAGAGAGAGAGAGAGAGAGAGAGAGGGAGAGAGAGAGAGTGAGAGAGAGAGAGAGAGAGAGAGAGAGAGAGGACATCAAGACTGCTGCTGTTTTGGACCAGAGATGAAAGAGTTGCAGAGGAATGGAGGCAGCTCACGGATTGCAAGCCCACAAGACTCTCCTGACACACACACACACACACACACACACACACACACACACAGTGGGTGCATCCTTGGAAGAATAACCTTGGTAGCAGCAGGGTGCCTGTTTCACCAATCTGGGAGATGAATGGGCTTGGGTGCAGGCTGGCATGGCGCTTTGTTTTGTTCCCCACCAATCCATAGGAATGCTGGATGGATTTTCACTCGAGCTTCTCCTTATTTTCACCGCTCTCTCTCCGCTGCTTCTCACCTCCAATATATTCTCCCATTTTCTCTTACACCTGCTTTTATTTGTCTTCTTTTCAGTTTTTTTCTATCTCTCTTTCTTTCTCTCCTTCCATTTCTCTCCTTTCTCTCCCCTCTGCTCTCATCTCCTCTGTAGCTTAATTAGGATGTGGGAGAGATGGTTGTCGGTTGAGTAAGCTCAGTATCAGATGATTAATTGCTGGAGGGGGGTACAGCGGCCCAGGGACAGTCTGGCGGGGCGAACACAAGGTTGCAGAATGGTATACCCTCCCTTTCTCTTTTGCTCACCATTTCTTTCTCTCTCTCTCTCTCTCTCTCTCTCTCTCTCTCTCTCTCTCTCTCTCTTTCTCTCTCACTCATTCTGTCTCCCTCAGCAACCCGTTAGCTCTCTCTCTCTCTCCATCTCTGTCTCATTTACCCTCTCATCCTCTCGCCTCTCCTTGTTGGTCTGTTGTAAAGCAAATGTCCCCTGGCTGTGGCCTGACCTACAGTACACCGTGTAGCCGTATGGGCTGGCCTGCCCGGCGATGCGTGGCACATATGCGTGCTGTTAGAAAAGACCAGAGGCTTCAGTCGGGCAGAAGAGCAAGGGGGGGTGGCCAGCTGTTCCTCATCGGAGCGACCAGAGAATCGGGGGACTGGAGGTGTCCTGTACGGCACGCTGACCTGCATGTCTGGGGCTGCTCTGAGTGCTCTGCAGCAGGAGATGAACTTCCCTCGCCTAATCTGTCAACTGCCATCCCCCACCAGGGCAGCTACCATTGATACATCGCTATGTGGTCACTGGCTGTGTGATCACATGACCGGTGTTCTTTAAGGACTAGATTGTGGTCAGTGATATTCTGACCTGGGTCAGCAATTTTAGTAGTTGCTCGACCTCAAACCTTCCCTGTAGGGGGTGTTGACCATGACCATGACTTGGATTGGCTGGAGGGCAGACGAGTCATGACCATGACTTGGATTGGCTGGAGGGCAGACGAGTCATTACCTGGTTGGTGGGTTGGCACAGTCTCTTGCCATTTGCTGCGATCGGAGAGGAGCGGCAGCATATCCCAAAACCACTCCGACTAGCTTCTGCCTCTAAATCGAGATGAATGGAGGGGGGTGGCTGGGTAGGTTTTGTAATTAATAGCAGTGCCCTGGAGGGGCCAGCGCATTACCAGAGCCTGCAGAGAGCAGCAGACCTCTCTGTCCCGCACACACACACACTCACGGACCTCTCTCTCTCTCTCACACACACACACACACACACACACACACACACACACACACACCTTGGACACACACACCTCACACACAGCACACCTCACACATTGCCTGAGGGAGCAGAGACCTCATCTATTTTCTCAGGGTCTCTTTTTATTTACTGCTTGTTTGACTCCGTTGCGGTTGCCCAAAAAGCTGTTTGGGTGGTGGGCTAATGGGCATATTTTGTGGGGCCAGGAATACCGTTATGGCTGCTGTGGGACACCTATACCTTGAGCAAAGTGTGTTCCGGATGAAAGTGCTGGTTCAGGGCTTTCTAAAGAACTCATCCTCCAACCGTTAGTCTTGCCCTGGAAAGGCCCCTAAATACATCTCCTACCTGCTTTTACACAGAGCTGGCATCTCCCTGTGCGTCTCACTTCATTTTCTTTCGCTCTCTATCTCTCTCTTTCTCTGCTCTGTTCCCTCCACGTTGTCCTCCTCCTCCGCCGCCTCCCTCTCTCTCCCTCCTCCAGTCGGCCTCTGTCATATCGAGCTGTCCATCAGCGTGGGGGTCGCGCGGCGCTCTGCCTCGCCGCGTGATGGATGGGGAACACGTAGGAGGAGCAGACGTCTTTAATGGACACGGCGGATTGAAGCGCTGGGGAAGTAAATGTTAAGGGCCTCGTAAAACATCCTCTTCCACACCCTCAGCCTCCTGGCCTCCCAGCCGCGCACCCCTGCCCCCGCCACCCACACGCTCCCGTGTTGTCACGCAAGCTATAGCTATCTGCAAGTGGTGCCGGCGTCATGTTCGAGTCGGGACCACACACGCACGCGCGCACGCACACACACGCCGCACACTGCACCCTTGGGTGTGGGTGACAGAGTTTTTGGTGTATCAAATTTTGTGTGTGTGTGTGTGTGTATTTTGATTCCCTGGCGCGTCCCTTAACTGTTGCTGTGACGACAGTGATGGATGGAGTTGAGGAAGAGAAGACCACCTTCCAACCCAATTAGATATGTGTGCGTGAGCTGTAGATCACATTCCCCTGCCGTCCACGAGGGCTGCACGTCTGAGTCTATCAGCTCTCGTGCCCTTGCCCCCCCACCCCCCCCCCCTCCTCCGACCCCACACAACCATCCGCTGCTCCAGGCCCAGAGAGATGAGGGATTACAGAGACACAGGGAGAAAAGGTGATTTGTAACCTAGCGCCCGAGACTGAGACAACGGAACCATGTTAAAAAGCCTCCATCAATAAGGCTGTGCTCCGGCTGCCATATTTGCTGATAGCAGGAAGGTCAGGTGTGAAAGTGGTGGCTGCGGGGTTTGACGGCCACACGGCTGAATAACTCAATCCTCTCGGCACTTGGGGGTCAAGAGGGGCCAAGGAAAGAGGCCGAAGGGGGGAAGTGAATAATGTGGAGGAAGGGGCTCGCTGTCTTATCCCAGAAAGCTCCTGCTCATCATTCCATTCGGATGACTTGTTTTCCAGCCGGGAAAAAAGGAATTGGCTTGGCCCATGTGACTGAACCTGAAATGCCATCGTAGCCAGAGTGTGCAGAACATTTGAAGTGTGGCCCTTAAAGTGGAAAAAGCCAAGGTGAGCTCTGTGGATTCATCTAGATATTTCAAAGATGTATGAAATAGAAATGACATGGCCTGTCCTCTCTATATATCACATGGGTAACACTATTTTCTTTATTTTCATGCTGTGAAACAGATTAATAAATGCCATGTTACATTAGCAACCCTTCAAGGAAACGGATACATCAATTTCATCAGAGAGAGTCTAAGCAATAGTAATACTGTTCCTGACTGATAAGTAGAAAGGAGTATCTCCCAATGTTGCTAACCAAATGTTGCTATGGGCGAATGTTGTGATATACACACTGTGCCACATGCCAAACGCCTGTTTAGGGTTCAGGGTGGGGAAGGATGGGGTGGGGCATTACTGGATGAATGCTGCATAATGCCAGAAGGCTGTGAAGAGGTAGAACAAGAAATTAAGAAATGACTGTCAGAACCACAATCAGGGCAAAAAATGTGATGTTTTGTTTCGATTCGCGACATCAGACTTAAAAATGTGATCATGTGTGATCATGTTAAAAATGTTTTCATTAGAACCAGCAGGATGTCGGCATATTGTAACAGCTGAGATTATCTACATAAATTATCCTCTGTTGAGTGGTGGTGTTTAGAGAATTACTGTCCCTTAACTTCTGGGAACAGTTTTGAGACCAGTATTTTTCTATGGCTGCAATCACATCAGGTCAAAAAAGGCAGACAATGTGAAACAGGCTCCAGATTCACTGCTCTCTTTCTATACAACTCGTTTTTACTGGGTTGTAAACAGGATGACCCTGCTCCCCCATTCAATTCATTCATGGCCAAACTGTCACTTTTTTCCGGACGACAGTTTACTCATATGTGAAGGAAGGTCATTCCTTTCCTGTAAACATCTGCAAAAAACTTCTAATATTGCATATATATATATATATATATATATATATATATATATATTTATATATATTGTATATGTGTGAATATATGTATCTTTATATATGGTTGGTTTAAGTTCCATAGAAATTGAGTTTCATAATTCATGGCTTGGGCACAGTCTATAAAGTGTACCTCAGCAATTGCAGGGCAACAAGTTGCTATGGCGTCACTGTTTTTCCAGTGCCTCAGGCATAGCCTATGTTGTACTTACTCTTGGCCCAGCAGGACACAAGGCTGCAACAAGAGCATTTTCGATTGGTAAAAATTTAACACAGTCAATTCTCTTTACCAAGCTGGTGAAAAAAAGACAGGAGAAAAAGTTTTTTTTTTCTCTTTACCGGGGAAATCTCTGTCCCCAGCCCCTTGAAATGGAAGAAATGTAGTAAAAAGAGAGCGAGGCTGAGGAGAGAGGAGGCAGCAAATGACGATTGATTGAGGTGCGGCGAAGGGTGTTGCGTGCTGACTGCGGCTGACTCTGCACATCGGCGGGCGCCCGATGAAACCCATTCAGGGGAGGCGATAATGATCCGAGCCAAACACTCACACTACGCGCCTGGGGAGGGACGAAAGGCTCTGGGTGATCAGCCCCAAAGATACTGAGCCACCAGCCACCCTAATCCCTGCTCGACTTATCAAGGCTACCACAATATGGAGGACAGACTGTCAGCAGAAACAGGTCCACAGATGTGAGAGGGAGAGAAAGAGAGAGAGGGAGGCAAGGAGAGAGATACAAGAGAGGGGCTGTGTGAATGGACTGAGAAAGGGGGAGAGGAAAAATGGGGAGGCGAGAAAACCTCTTAAGGATGCAGTTTCTGAAGGACAGATTCCCAATAAGAGGTGGAACCCTCAAAGCAATTGACTGGGTCTCAGTCTGTTTATCTGTCTGTGTGTCAGTCTGTCTTTCTGACAGTCTGTCTGGGTCTACACACAGCAGGAAGAGGAAGAGCCCTGCCTCTGGAGATCATGTCAAGTCCAAGTTTGTTGGCAGGGTGTGTGGAGATAAAGGCAGCAGACGAGAGAGAGAGAGAGAGAGAGAGAGAGAGAGAGAGAGAGTCGGTGATAGACAGGTTGAAAGGTACCCTCTGCTTGCTCATGTAAAGTGAACTCTAAGCTCTGCTCTTTTAATTGCTCTCTTTCTCTCTCACCCTTGTCCCTGTCTTCCTCCTCGTACAGATCTTTAGCGGAGGAGCTTTTCTCTTCTCTCAAGAGTCACTTCTCACAGCTACAGGAAGAGCAGGAACTGTAACATTTCACAATTCATCACCTCGCTGATACTCTGACAAATACACACCCCCCCACACACACCCCCACGCACACAGTTGAATGCACACTGTGTGTGTGGTTGGCTTAAACACACACAGACACACACACACCTGGTCGTCTTCTTAGCGAGTGAATAATTACCCTGCCAAAGGGCACAACTGTGATCCCTGGCTGGTATTTAAAGCCCTGTCACTGAATTTAAATCCAAGCTCCTTTCCCCAGCTTCTCCTAGTTAAGTGAAGAAGTCCTCTTTATTGGCTAATGTAGAGATCATAGCCATAATACCTTCTTTGTGGCTTATAGGTAATACCATCTTATGAACTTATCCAGACTCAGGACCTGCTTTTATTCTCTATTGTTATGGCCTTTCATATACTATATACAGCTCTCAGAAAAACGAACACATCACTCAAATTTTTGTTAAATCTGCATCATGTATGGCAGTCATTCCATTCCATTGTCTGTTTAATTCCAACACAGGCACACCTCATTCCACCTACTGAGGTACTGTTTAGTTGATCACCTGACCCAAGTCTAATTTAAAGGACCCATAATGTAGACAGTCATACATTTTGGGGTGATTCTTCAATGTCTATGAAGAACATTTAAAAATATTTCAACACAAACAAAATTATATTATATTTTGTATAAATTTTTCTAGGATGCCTCTTCCTTCCCTTCCAATTCAGATGCCGTTTTCAGTGGTGACCGCGAGTTTACATTCATTAACATTCATTAACTGAGTTGCGTTATTAGCTAGGGATAAAAACATTCCGATTCCAATGCTGCTGCCAGAGTAGCCATACCTTATACTTATACTGCCTGAGTCCATGATTGGTCAATTAGAGTGACTTAAATGTTCTGCGTCACAAATGGCTGTGATTGAGAACAGCTTGTAAAATAGGGTAGATGTGTTGTCTAAGGTAAAATAGAAAAAATGCACAAGGCACAGATTTCACTTTTTCATGTTGTTGGTATCTGTGTGAGAGATAAAACAATGCTAGACAAAGAAATATCCATAATCTTACATTATGGTCCCTTTAATGAGGAAAAGTATAAAAGCTACTGTTGTGGTCATCATTATCCTCCTGCGGTAGTACCAGCTGGATGGCAAAAACAGTGCTAGTGATACTTCAAAATGAATTGAAATAAAAGAAATAACACTTGACTGTGCCAAAAACTGTTGAAAAGAAAAGGTTTAAGAGGGGAAAAGAAGGGTTCAATTCTGGCTTTACTGGCAGAGGGATGCATTGAGTGTCGATTGCTTCCATTCTTAAAATTGACTGTGGTGTAAAAAAGCCCTTCATCAATGAGAAGCAAAGAAGAGCCAGGCTGAGGTTTGCAAAAGACCATAAGGATTGGACTGTAGAGGACTGGAGTACGGTCATTTTCTCTGAGTCAAAAAATTCAGCTTTGCCCCACACCTGGTCGTCTCATGGATAGAAAGAGGCCTACAAGCCACAGTGTCTCGCACCCACTGTCAAATTTGGTGGAGGATAGGTGATGATCTGGAGGTGCTTCAGCAAGGCTAGAATTGGGCATTTTTGACTTTGTGAAGGACTCATGAATCAAGCCACATACATGGTCGTCCTGGGAGAAAACGTGCTTCCTTCTCCTCTGACAATGTTACTCAACTGGATTGTTTTTTCTGGCAGGAAATGCCACACAGCCAGGTCAATCAAGGTATGGGTAGAGGACCACCAGATCAAGACCCTGTCATAGCCAGCTCAATCTCCTGACTTAGACCCCATTGAAAAACTCTGGAAATTGATTAAGAGGAAGATGGGTGGTCACAAGTCATCAAACAAAGCCGAGCTTCTAGAATCTTTGCTCTAGGAAGGGCATAAAGTCACCCAACAGAAATGTGAAAGACTGGGTGAGAGCATGTCAAGACACAGGAAAGCTGTGATAGAATATTTTGGGTTATTCCACCAAATATGGATATCTGAACTCTTTTTAGGTTAAAACATTAGTATGTGTTTAGTGTGTGTTTAAAAACTAATATGAATTGTTCTTTGCGCTATTAGAGATATGAAAAGACTGCATATAGTTTTGCTATTTTGACCAGTTTTATTTTTTTTGCAAATACATTTATTTGGGAGAAATGTTGTCAGTAATTTATAGTATAAAACAAATGTTTGTTTTACTCCAACACAAACATATAAATAGTAAAACCAGAGTAACTAATAATAGTGGTAAGTTTATAATCAACACTGAAAAACATTAGTTTCAGTATACCATCAGACTAGTGGTAGAAGCCACACATCAAGTGCCATGGAGACTTGATTCTGCGTCTTCAACAATGCAAAGTCTCTGTATGTTTTTGAATAATTCAGTGTGTGTGTGTTTGGGAGGGGGGCGTGTGAGAATGGGTCTGTGTGTTTGGAATCAGTGCCTGGGGAGAGTTGCAGCCTAATTCAAGAAATTTCATTATTGTCCCCAGTTAGACTCTTCGCCACTCTAGATGTTCTTGTTCAACCTATTTCTGTCACAGACTTTTAGAGAGAGGGGGAACGGGGGACGGACGGATGGACGGACGAATGGGCCAGCAGGGATCTACGGTTTACTTCCTTCCTACATACATGAGCAAGCAGAGGGTACCTTTCAACCTGTCCTTCAACGACTCTCTCTCTCTCTCTCTGCTCCGTGTGCTTCCTTCCATGGCTAGCTACAGGGTGGCCATAGTGAACAGTAAATTATTGGGATCCATCAGGGATGGAGGGGGCAACATGAACGTGGTGCCGGAGGCCCAGGCTTTGGTTGAGGAGCTGATCCCGTGTTTGTCCTCCTCTGATATGAAACGGGGCACACAGGGCCCATGATACACGGGGGCTAACAATCGCCCCGCGCCCTGCCCGCCTATCTGCCTGCTCCACTCGCATCTGCATGATTAGCATGACGGGTCAGGCAGACCATTAGAATGCTGGAGCATGAAACCACTCAGCCTGCGTGTGGGTGTGTGAGTGTGTGTGTGTGGGTGCGCGTGCGGGCACGCATGTTCAGTGGTGTGTTTGCTCATACAGACCGTGGCCATGACCACCGGCGCACACACAGACAGAATATAAAAGACATCAGACATATTGGGATTCAGCCAGCAGGGCTATGCTAATAGATGGCCTCCGGACAGAGTTGGTATCCAGGTAACCGAGGCCTAATCCGTTTCCATAGAACTGCTGGCCTGCGTGTCAGCCAGGGTGGGCATGAGGGCCAACCAGGGCCAAAGAGGGTTTCTGAATGCTCATCACCACCACTCAAAGCATGGGATAGGTCACGAGCAGCGAGTGAAAGGTGGAAGGAAAGTACAGCTACTGCAGTGGATACACAAAAGTCCCATTCAGTACGGGGGCGATGTGGCTGCGGAAGGTCAATGGTCGGCAAACAGCTATCTAGGAAGAAGTGCAAGGCTATTCGAAGGACTAGGTTGTTGAGGGACCGTAGTCTTGAAAAGTGCCTGCATTTGTATTTATATTTCTTTACACAATTTAATTTCCACAATTTTCTTTTGTTCCCACCTTCCTTTCTGTCTCTCTCGTGTAGTCCTTCAGACACACTTATTCATAGCTCAAGGTTATGTCGTTCTGAATGTCTATTTATCACTTTTAGCTTAGCACGCCTTCACCCGCCTCCTCATGCCATCACTAGTTATTTTCTCAATTGACTATCGTCCTGCTTTCCATTACTCACGGTGCAATGCTCCAACCCCCATAAGCCGCTCACATTAAATTGTTTTCTCTTCCCAGAGAGCCCAAAGCCTCGGTCCCTTGATACATCCACCCCAAATGTCCGTTATTCTGTCCCCTAGATTGCTATCTTTCTTTCCCTCAGCCCTGAGTCTGTACATTTCCTGCCCTGTGTGTGTGCGTGTGTATGTGTATGGATTTCACATTCACCAGAAACCTGCCTTCCAAATTAGATTTCTATTCTTCTATCTTGTTGACTTTTTCCCTTTTCCTTTCATCGTCCTCGGCAAGGTTATCCCGAGGCAGGCAGGCAGCCGCTTCTTTTATGGGAACAAGGGGGCATCGGCAGCGACTGTGGAGAGGGATGGAGGGCTTGACAGCGCCGCCAGCTATGCCCTAATCGATCTTGTTTAAAGGGATGTAGTGAGCTGAATGTTTGAACTCATCCCCTCGTTAACAGTTGTCTGGGATTTAATTAAGAAGACGAACGGATTTAATGTCAATTACGTCGTAGAAGGGCGGCCAGAAAAAGGCCGGTTGTAAACGGAAAAGAGAGAGCGCCGAAAGAAAGAAAAGAAAGAAAAAACAAGAGAGAGAGAGAGAGAGAGAAAGAGAGAGAGAAAAGATAATTTGCTGCTGGGATGTTGAGCATGCATCCTCTCGATTAAGGCGTTCCCTTCCTTTCTCTTTGCCCTGATTTGTGTCGGTTTCTCCTCCATTTCCCTCGGTTGTCTCTCCGTCTCTGTGCTTTGGCTAGGGACATTAGCACAGATTTCTGTCACATCATTTCTTTGCCTTTGGCACACAATATGTGTATGCAGCTAAGTCACAATGAAAGGCTTCCGTAATGTTGACACATCCTGGCTCCCATGAATCTGTCAGACGAAAACAAGATAGCAGACGGCAGCCTGTTTCTCCACCACTAAAGTGATAAGTACTGCTCGTGTACTTTATTGATAGTTAGAAGGTCGGAAACCACAAGAAATTGCCACCATATCACCCTTACACTATATCACCACCATGACACAGAAAGGAAACCTTGGGGAAAGAAAACCCATAAAACAGACAAACTCCACTGCATGACCCACATTTAAATACAACTTTTATTCACGTCTGAGGACTCGTAGATTTTATATGTATATTTATATTTCTCTTCTTCTGGGACTGTCCCCCCCCCGCCCCCCCCCCCCTCAGTGGACAATTAGA
>JAVQIZ010231015.1:0-11555 GCA_036023535.2 Galaxias brevipinnis | reverse complement strand
GGAAAAATATGTTTCCCCACAACAGCACTCTCTTACCCTCACCCTTTTTTCTCTAGTTTCTCTCTCTCTCTCCCTCTCTCTCTCTCTCTCTCTCTCTCTCTCTCTCTCTCTCTCTTTCTCTCTCTCTCTTTCTCTCTGTTCTGCTTTCTTGGTAAGCTTTTCTCCTACACGTCTGTAGAGAAAGCTTTGTTATGGATGCCAGAAGGGTCTTTTTTGGAGTTGCACTGAGTATGAATCCTATTATCGAAAGCAAAACAACATATTTATTGTTTTAACTCACACTGTAATAAACCACTGCATTTTGTGGTTTCCAAACTGTCACAGAGCCGCAAACCGCACCATTACTGAGGTTTCACCCAGTCCCAACGTTTAGCCGCAAGTCTACAATATAAAACTTGATTACATACACACAAAAAAGAGACATCTTGTTATGTAATGAGTGTAGTCAGAAAAAATTCCCTTTCTCACACTTTCAGTTATATATCACCGAAGGCCAAACACTTTTGTTGCTGGTGTACCAAATAACTCTTCTGTTGTAGCCAGATGTTCTTTCTGAACAACAGTTTACGGGAGGGCTGCGATTAGTCAAGATCAAACCTTAAACCCTTCAAGCCTCACTCTGCAATAGTTCTTTTGAATTTCATGATGTGCCGCACTAGTGTCAGTTGTAACAGTCCCCTGTCAATCCTTTGTCGTTTCATTTACAGTAACAACTTTTAACCAAGCGAAATGTCTTTAGGGCTAATTTTATATTATTCAAGGAGCATATTTGAGCTTTAATATGATCTACCTTCGTGGACATTCACACAGAGCGCCACTGTGTGTGTTGTGAAGGCGCTGTTATCATTTAACAGCTGTGGGAGATGTGGGAGATGTAGTATTTTCTTTCCTTGGGCATAATTGCTTTCAGGCCTTGTGTGTATAAAGGTCCCCTTATGGTAGCCAATTCCCCCGGTAAAGGATAGGGGAGGGCGGGGCTTGCCGTGTGTTAATGTCCCCAGTCAGAGAGACTGTGTGCCTCGAAGTGTGCAGACAGTCTGGTGACTCGAGGCATGCCCCGGACAAGGCTGGCTCCGTCTGGACCTCATCTACAGTGGTCATGTTCTTGGCCAGCCTATTTCTCTCTCCCAACTCCAAACACCCCGACGTCTTGCCTCGCAGGAAGGAAATGGGTGGAGTCTCAGTACAAATACACAATGTCCCCTCTTTTCTTAGTCAGTCCACAAGTTTGTCACCAGTGTATGCGCACCTACACAATGGCATTTTAGGAAGCAGAGAAGCAGCAGATGCTTACTGTGGCTTGTCCACAGTATGCTTTTCCTTTTCCCTTTATATCCAAAATGACTCACACCTTGAATGGTCTGTTGTAATGAAGTGTTTTTGGTGAAGTGAGTCATGAGATGTATTTGGAATGAAGCCATGCCAATGTAACTTCTGACCCTGGTAATAATTTTAGACATGTGTTCAGTAAGCGATGGGCTTCTCGTTTTTTAAGATTCACAAAAGAGTTTTTGTTCATACTTTTAATGTCACTATTTGAAAGACATGATCAATGTATTTTTATAGTGACTTATTGTGGTTTCCTGGAATGCACATCCTTTGCCATAGTCTTGACCACATCTCACTGGGACAGAGTGTCCAAGTTAAAAAGAGACTCAAGTTCAAGAAGAGAACTCAGGGATGAACACTTAGTCTAAGTGTATTTCAAATATAGAACGTTTTTAGTTTTTTTTCAAATAATGAAATCTAGAATCCACACTACCTTCTTTTTCCTTTGTCCAAATGTTCTAAGTGAGAGCATTACATCGATGCAGCTGAACATTCCTTTCCTAAAGATCAACACAACTGTGGCCTGTATTCAGAGAGAGCTAAGTCCTGGAATGTGAAAAGAACACAAAAAGAAGTCTTAAAGCCATAAACCCCTCTCTTTCTGTGTGGTTGGGTGCTTTGTGTGTATCCTTTAGGCGGGCCAGGGTGGTTGTCTGCCTGGCTGGCTGGCTGGCTGGCTGGCTGGGCTTATCGGCAGGACTATGTAATGACCAGCTGTTTAAGTCTCTGTGGGAGGAATCGGGAGCGTGTGAGAGAAACCCTTGAGGAAGAAGGTTCCAGAAAGCATATACTAAATGTTCTGAGTGTGCGATCCTGAAAGAGAAATGTGATTTAAAAAGAAGTGCGTTCTAACCAACTCAGAATGTTTTTTTGAGAATATAAAACCCATTTTCTTTTTGAAATATATATATTAAAAAAATTGGAAAGGAGGGGGGGGGGGGTAAATGTTTGTGTTCAATTCCAAAACATTGCTTTTATGTTTCCAATTCAATGTTGTACTTCATCAATCTAATGCTTTGTTGTTTGCTTGTTTTCCAGTGGTCCTGCAAGCCTGCGCTCTGGTCCTCTACCCTATAAAGTTCATCGATGGAACCGTTCTGCAGACCTACCACGAGTTCAACTGGGGCTACGGTCTGGGCTGGGGAGCCACCATCTTCATGTTGGGAGGGGGCATCCTTTTCTGCCTGCGAACAGACATGTACGAGGATGCCATGTACTAAGACTTCCCCTAATTTATTCCCCCCTTGCTCTCTCTGTCTCTACCTCACACTATCATACACACACACACACACACACACACACACACACACACACACACTCTAGCACTTTTTTCTTTGCTATGCTCATTACAATTTTATATCCACATGCAGTGTCAGAAACCCATGCACATACACACACACACACACACACATAAAACATATATACACACCCTCACAAACAACACTCCACTGTTATTTATAGTCAGGGTGTGAGAACCTATTCTTGGCCACACTCCTCAGTGATGGAACGAGAGCACCAAAATGGGACTAACAGTTGTGTGGACGGGATCCCTTTTGGCTAGAAGACCATAGGGCTTTACGGAGGGTCCAATGGCCAAGCACAGAGCTGTTTGAACTGAGGCGGGCCAACCTTTCTAAAAACTTCTCTTCAGCACCTCCGATGGAGATATTTAAAGTTAGTGGTACTAGGAGATAGAGTCAGAGAAGCTGCCTGAGACAAATTGAAGGGATTGATATATTTTTGATGTACTTCATCGATTTATAATATACATTCTTTTTTTTATTATTATTATTATTATATTTCATTATGACGAATCCTATTGTTTGTGTTGATAAAACTTAACTAGGTAACTCGCCTATCATTGGAAGATCATCGTGTAGATGTTTGACTTTTGCAGTTGCTGAAAATTCCAAATGTAAAAACAGGATCAGAAATCTCTCATTTGTGTCTTGTAGCTCAAAACATATCTGGTTTAAAATATCTTCTGATATTTGAAGTGTGAAATAAACGGTGGTGATTCATGCAATTCCATTTATGTGTCTCTATTGTGGTTTCAGTCAAGTAATGTATGATTAATATTCAAACTGTTCTAGTAGATTCTTGTAAAAAACAATCTTTCCTTACAATCATTTTGTAAATTCACTTCATTGTGGTGAAATGGCTAACAGAGCAGAAGGACTTACTCACATACTTGGGCCTATGGTTCCTGCAGTCCAGCCTTTTACACACACTTCAACTTGGCTCCAGCCCAGAAATACCCTTTTCTCCAGCTATGCCAGGCATGTCATATGGAGTGGGTGAAGAAGCATAATGGTACAGTAGGTGCCCCACTACACAGAGGAAATGTAATGGCACCGGGCCACTGGTAAACTGTCTAGTAGCACACATCTGCCCTGTTTCCCTCGTGAGAGTCGGGACCTCTAAGGGCCCAATTATAGAGACCATTAACGGGGTGGATACTGCAGGCTTCATGACTCAATGGGACGTGGTAACGAGCATCACCAGTTCGAATGTGTAAGTTATACCGTCCAGATGGGAGGTCGGTCTGGTGAGATACTTGTGGCCCCTCTCTTACTCTCAGACATGTACACAAACTCAAACACACATACAATCAATTGCTGTACTTTTGTGCTTCAGTCATATAGTATACACACACACACACACACAAACAATACATGTGCTTGCTCTCAACGAAATTAAAGTTAAGGCAGTAAGGCGGGTTTATGACACTATTTATTTTATTCAGGTGAAGTTAACTGCATTGGGTATCATCAGTAATTTTTATAAGCTACAATAAACATTTTAATAGGTAGAGTCAGAATAGTAAACATGGAGACTGAGAGAATGTTCTCTATGGAGAGGATGTGTTTGTTTTTTTGTTTTTTTTACATAACGTGATTAGAACAAAGAGTTGTAGCCAGCATTGTTGGAATGTCCGTGACTTACGTCCCACATTCCATAGGACATGAGTAACAACCCTACAATTCCTGACCTCCCTTCCTTCCAGGATAATCAACAGAAGGACGCTTACGTAATCGTGCTTGTGTCAGAAAGAATGCATTGACTCATTTATTTGTTGGTGAGTTTTAAAAAATAAATAAATAAAAAGCCATCAGCATCCATAGGCACCCCCCCCCCCTTGTGAGAGAGGCTTAGACCAGATCCCCTGGAGGCTCTATCAGTAGCAGCGGAATGGAATGTTTCCCTCCTCATCTGGCTCTCACTCTATGGTGACTTCTACGCCGGGATGAAATCCGCTATAGCAGCTCACTTTGTGTTGTAGTCATCTTTTGGCTGGGGCAGTAACTCATTTGTGGGAAACAGTCTTAAAACGCTGAGACGCTGAGCATCGACTCCCCCGTTGTCTTGGAGGACAGACGCGGCAGGTGCACGGGCTCAGCTGAACCCCGAAGATAGTGCCCTGTCGTGGGCCGTTCTCAGCGGTGCAAAGCCGCCCTCTCTGACAGGTGTCAGGTGGGTAGACCTATTGTCATCAGTCCTGTCTGCAAGTGGGATTTCTTTTTTATTCTGCCTGGCCAAGTGCAAAAAAAATTTTTTTTTAAATGCAACAGCTGGGTCCCTCATGTCTGGAATGGGAGCGTCCTCGAATCTACCCACTCTCAACATGTGTGTCTGTTTTAGGTGCACCTGTGAGAAAACAGTGAGAGACAGTGTCGATGATGTCCGTGTGGGGCCAGTGTGGGACTCGTCTGCTCAAACACATCAGAGGAGTCGCCCCAAAAGTAGTGCATGTCAACGCGAGCCCAGAGAAATGTTTATAGCTGCAGCGGATTCTATGGTTGCAGGTGTGTGTGTTTGTGAGGGCAAGGTCAGTATGTTGTCTTTAAATAGGGACTGACCTCTCAGGAATCTAAGGAGTGCAGTCCACTGCTTGTGCTGTCACGTGACCACGTGGTATAAGAGTAGTTTCCATAGCATGACACATGTATGTAATCATGTTACACACAGGGTTCTATCATGCTGATATAACGCCAGTAGTCAACGACAGTAGAAGCCATTGACAGATGTACAACGTGGGAAATTTACTTGTCTACTAGTAAGAGAACACTTTTTTATTTCATTACATAATACTTCTAACCTTAGGTTTCTCTTAAGCGTTTTACAAGTTAGAAACTTAGATGTTTGCCTTTGACTGACAGCCAGGATGCATTTCTACCTATAGCCTTTATTTTAAATTGCATATTTTATTCAGGACATTGGCCACAGTACTAAAATATACACAAAATAAAATATATAATAATGTCCAACAACGCATTCTTATATATTCTCTATAAAACAATGCATGGAAGCGCTTCCTCAAAACAATTCAATACATATCCTTTTGATTCCAAGCTGAAATATGACAACGCACATCTGGAATAGTCACATGTAATTCTTTACAAAATGTCTTTGACAATAGCAATTCAGATGTATTTTTTCTGTAATTAGAATTTCGTTCTCTATGTTCCCTCTCATTTTGGTCAAGTGTCTAACACCTCAGCAGAGCAGCCAGAGAGAGGGTATCCGGACTTTTCATGTTCGGCCAATTCTGCTATGTAAAGTTTATCGTTACTCTTTACCCCCACCTTGTGGACAATATATTATTTTCAGGAAAGAGGTTGAAGAGAAACACTCATATTTAATACAGTGCTTGACAGAATAAATAGGAAAAAGAAAACTAATTTAAAAAAAAGGCTCCAGCATATTTATTGATGAATACATCTCAAGGCGTCCCATGCTTGGTAACAACACCTGTTGATTTAAAAATCAATCATTGTAACTTTTAAGTCTGAAGGCTCCACAAATATTTTTCTTTTTAGAAAACAGGCTTTACTTTGGCATACATTTTTTTAACATTCTGGGCTCAGTTAAGAACACATTGATAGCTTTGCTCCCGGCTGCAACATGCCCACCTCCAGAGGTGTTGAAAACAAGACGAGTTAGCTTAACACCTGATTGATCCTGACTGGCCCACTCTCTGGCGGGTTTTACTTCGTCCCTTGTTTCCCATGATCACACCACTTCAGCTCTCATGGCAACACTCACAGTGTTGCTGAAAAAAAACAACCTTGTAATATTATTTTAAAGTAAAAATCACAGGGCACAAGATACGTTTCCAAGGATAACAAGTGTCACTCAAACCCCAAAACGTGTGGATTCATGGAGCCTCTTCCTCAACTGTGGTCTTCAAGCCGACCGGCTGCAGCCTGACCCCAGGGCACAGTAACCAGCCTGACCCTGCTGGTCTGCATCTCGGCAGGGACAGATTCCAGTTACTGAGCCTGAGGGACAGAAAGAAGTGTCCGAGGCTGGCTAGAACATATTTTGGGTTGGGGGTTGGGGGGGTTGTGGTACGTTGAGAGTTGAGACTACATCTATAAGATGTACGATACCAACAATGTTTTAACATACTGCAATATATATATAGTGAGATATATACACAGTACCAGTCAAACGTTTGGACACACTTTCCCATTCAAGTAAATGGGAAGGTGTGTTCAAACGTTTGGCTGGTACTGTATATCAAATAGTGTGGGGGGGGAAAAGAGACAATTTCCTGTTTGAGAGTGATATAGGCATACCTCGAGCAGTACTGTTCCTCTGAAGTGAAGTCCATGACCGTTTGCTGTTCACGGTTCAGAGCAGCAACAGGTGGGACTCCTCAGTAGAGCGTGTCTGACACTGACTATAAGATGATGGAGCGGCACACAGACCTGAGAGGTGGCCTAGCTGGAGCTCAACACTCACTGGTGTCCATGAGCCCTCCCCCTGACCCTGCGCTACAACCCCCCCCCCCCACCCACCCACCCACCCACCACCAAACACACACACACACACACCACAATTAAACATTAACATCTAACATCCCCGTGTCTGCAAAGCATCTGCTCTCTACCCACCAGCTCTCAGTTTGGTTCGCTTTTCATTTTGATAGGTTAATATCATGCTGTCCAAATGTATATTTCGTATATATTATAAACTAGATATACAATGAGCTATAAGTGACTCAAATTGCAACCTTTTAATCCCCCAATTTTATGGATTATCAAGTGGGACTCATCCATTCACTTTCCTGTCAAGCATCAGGGGAATGTCCAAGGGATAAGCCACAATGGCCACTTAACAGTTCTAATCCTGTGATCTGCACTGTATCTGCACTGTCATGCTCCAAAGAAACAGGAGACACCAAATTGATTCTGTGGTTATGTGTTTGTGTATCTGTATCTGTATGTGAGTTTACATGTGAGAAAGTTAAGAGAAAGAGATTGAGAGAAAAAAGTATCTGAAAAACACAGACAAATAATAATAAAAAATGTTGTTGGATTTAGTTTTTAACGCTTTTCTCAGGACTCAAAATGCTTTACAAATGCCTTGCCAATTAGGTACACACAACAAATGGACGGACAGACAGACAGCCATCACAACAATCAGTTTGAGTGATACCATGACAGCCAGTTTGCGCCAAACTTGCTCACCCAACATATGGCTGGACGACATGGTCCATGTCTTGCGTCTTTCTTATCCTTGAGATTCTCATAGCATACGGTAATGCCTCTGTTTCACAGCTCCCACATATTTGAGTTGAGTGTGCACCTTATCGGTCTAAAATGGCTCTGGTCTTGCGGTTGTTCTCTAATTCGTTTGCACATGAGACAGCATTTGTGGGTTAATAAATCAGCAGGACAGATGCACACTTTGAGGGAACAGAACTAGGCTAGAGGTTAGTTCCTCTGGCCTATCAGAGTTTGTTTTTTTTATCACGGGTCCGTTCTAGGGGAGAGAGCCCTAATGTGGGAATTAGTCAGCTGTCTGTATGGCCTTGTGGATCAACGTAAGAGTAAAGAGAGCAAGTCAAAACAGGCCAGATGTCTGGTTTCCCAACACAAAATATATGTAATGAAAGTCTTTCAAACATGAAAGTGTCCCTTTGTTTAAATGGATTTTTACAAAAAAAACATATATTGAGGAAGTTTCTTTCCAAAAAGTCAAAATTTGTTGTATTTAGCACTAACATATAAGTCCATCCTGACATATTGCACAACTCGTTTCTGTTTTAAGAAACTATTCAAAGCCAAGATTTTTTTATTTTATTTGTCTACACACTTTAAAACTTTCAATCTATCACATTTGTAAACTTGCCAATACAAAACTGAGGAGATTACACCACTAGAACAGACAGCTGAAAAATAGCAGGGTGAGTGAATTAGCAGGAGGGATGTTTCTTTCCTGCAAACTCAAATTGCTCCTGCGGTCAACATGGAAGCAAATCATATAACTTTTTTTTTATATAGCAGAACTATTTCAGGCAAATAGTGTACCATTTCAGACAAGATAATCAGTTAAATTAATTCTTGCCATCTATAGTTGTGATGCAAAGGATTGATAGTCAGGTGAGCGAAAGTCTTCCAAAGATACAGTTTTTTTTCGGTACATGTCGTTTAGTATCTCCATTACAAAATAAACATTCTTTGTTGATGAAAACAAAATAAAAAGAGGATAACTAACAACTAGTTTTTGCCATGTCATGGTGAGCTGCAGCTCCCATTGGTAGTACCATTTGATGGAGTGTATTATTTGGAGAAATTTCATGAACACCTAGAACTGGTATAGTTGTTTGGAGGGCAAGTAATGCCAATATTCTTGAAATGTTTGCAGTCGCCAGAGCAGAAGGCAGCAGGTAAGTGATGGATGGAATTTGAATTAGAAGATATTCAGTAATTGAATTGATAAAAACGTTTGCATGACTAGCTTTTTATTACAATAATGTTAACAAAATATTGACATTGACATGTGACAGACATAATTGTGTAAGCTATCGAGTAAACCACCGCAAGTTGTTTAATCTTAACCAGTGTGATAACTACTACAGTTGATTAGGTTGAGGCCAAACATGGTGTCCATTCTCTGCTATGGCTTTCAGTGATGCTGCCATTTGCAATTTGCCTCCTTTTCAATCTTCCGCCAAACCCCACTTATCTCTATTTAAGTGACTTTTAAGTGATATCTCCACACAGTGTCTCTTCTTGAACAGTGGAACACAGCAATTTCACAAACGGCAGTAACCCAAACTTGGTCAGGGAGGCTGTAAATAAATGAAGGCTGGTGGTCTTAAAGTGGTACTGCATCTGTAATGAACAACAACAAAGAAATTATTTAAATATATTAATCTTTCCTTTGCATTATTGTTTTCATAAAGTGTTGTCTATAAACTTGCTTAATTACAATCAAAACAGTTAAATCCCCTTGATATGTTGATGAGAGATGCTTGAAAATGAAACCCATTTTGCCATGATAAATTCAGTTATGTATTATGGTCTTGCTGTTACAGACATTCCTGAAATAAATTGGCCAACAATGTCACCAATACATTTGTTCACAACAGGTTTGTGTAGCAGGACACTATTAAGAGTGTCAAAATGTGTCATGTGAAGTTTTTTTTATGAAATAGTATAGGTAATGTGTGTGAAGAAAAACATTGCAAATAGATCAACAGGTTATCCAATATCATCAAAAAAATTTCAACAAATACTAGTCCCAAAAAAAAAAAATCATAAGTTCCAAATTTTATTTCAAGCTAGCCATGCTGAAATCTATTCAACAAGTAGGTAGGTAATGACATTCTTAAACATTTAAACACGGCGTCAATACAAAAGCATCGAGCTTTATAATACATAATATCATCATTAGCCAAGGAAAAGTCATCACTATTAGCCTATGTTGGTGTAGCTTGATCATTAGCCTACCTTTATGAGTCAAACAGCTTTGTTTGGACGCACTCGGACACTTCTTTAAAATTCAACTCGGGTAGCCCACCACTGTGATTCAGCGAATGCCATATTTATCTTCTCTTGTTCAGATATAATCATCATCGACGTCTCTGCATATGTACCATAAAATTACGTACAAAATTAGCAGAATTGTAAAGAGAAAAAGTGCGATGAAAATAGCTTTGGTGAAAGGGGACACTAGAGACTGCATGTCATATGAGGGAAAATGTAGCGGAGCAGCGGGCCCGTAGGAGCTCTGGACATCTCTATATCAAGATGCAGGATGCTGGATGCACCCGCTGTAAACTGGCGCATTTATATACCGGACCACGGGAAATGCCCATCGACCTTACTAGGGGGTACAAATACTAAGGCTACTTGTACGCTCCCAAAAACTTTTTTCTTCTATGCTCAATTAAAATGTGTTTTATTTTAATTGTATGTATACTAGAAAATAAAAGAATATAGGTACCACAAACATTGACAAATAAATTTCATATTTATATATATTTATATTGAATATCTGAATGACAGTCAGAAATATTATGTTTAGTTGAAAAACATACATGAGGAAGGTTGGCTTATTATAATGCCAGAGCCACTGGAAACTTAACTGAATATTAATTTAAACATTTATAAACCGTCAAAGTCCTCCTCGCTGGAGTGCGTATCGGATTGTCCCAACCAAGAGGCTGGACGTACAGTATAAGTCCCAGAAGTATGGGGTTCCTGTGGGAAACCAGAAACAAGGTTCCTCAGGGGGCGTCCTTGTCCCACCAACATCTCCACCAGATGGTTCGCGTGGTTCTGATCCGTTTTCATTTTCAAGGTAAACTTTGGGTTGTTTCCACCTGTACCTGAGATGATTTCTACCTCTGTTAATGACCTGCAAAAACCACATCAGAGGTTTAATTGTGAGTAGTTTTCGATAGTGTACATTTAACATGAATTTGCAGGTTTACATTTTTGTAAATTGGGGTAAAATCAGGCATTTCCCTTTTTTTTTTTTTTTTTCATCTGTTCTTCTTTTAACATCTCATACCTTGCTGAGGCTCCCCGTGTGCGTCTGACAACGCAGCACACACCCACCAGAACCAGGAGAACCAGGAAGAGAACAGCCACCACAATGATGACAACATCTGAGTTTAGCCATTGAGATGCTGTCGTATACTTGGCCCCACTGGAACTCATGGCTGGGTCAGAGAGGATGAGATGAAAAGTTTATGTGACCTTTCTTGACTCAGGATGGGGGTACTCTGTCTATGTGTGTGTGTGTGGGGGGGGGGCTCAGTGTATGGGGGGGGTATGTGTGTGTATGAGGATGGGGGGTTATGTGTGTTTCTATGGAGAGGGGTCCTGTGTGTGTGTATGTGTGTGTGGGGGGGGTCTCAGTGTGTTTGAAGGGGCGGGGGGGGGGGAGATATGTGTGTGTATGAGGATGGGGGGATGTGCATGTTT
>JAVQIZ010231013.1:0-18175 GCA_036023535.2 Galaxias brevipinnis | reverse complement strand
ACGGGGTTTTAAAAAAACACGGGTGGGGCGGACCCCCCCCCCCCCCCCCCCCAAAGAAAAGAGTTAAAAAAAAAGGGGAAGTCTACATCTCTCTAAAAAGCCGTCTCTCAGGCAGTAGGGCGGCAGGAGGAGAAGCAGGGAGAGAAGAAGGCTCCCATGACAGTCGACTCTAGCCCACACAGCTCACTGGCAGCCTCTTCCTCCCTTTGACCAGTCCACAGTAAAGCTCTGGACGACGGATGAAAAAGGCCCAGAGAACAACCGTCTAATTTGAGAGTTCCGCAACAATTTTGTTTTCCAGGAGAAGCGAGCAGGCACGGGGGGAGCATGCCAGCCTGCCTTTAAAATGGGTCCTGACAGTGAGATGACAGAAAGGAAGAGAAGGAAAAAAGACAGGACCTCAGTGCCCAGGCCAATGGACACACTCATTACACTGCCACACAAATAAAGAGAAAGAAGGAAAGACAAAAAAAGCAATGTGGTCAGTGTGCACAGTCAGTAAGTCATCGTTCCTCCATCGGTGACGAATAGTTACAATGGACGTCTGTGTCTGCTCCTAAACCACAGAGTACACAGTAGGGCCAGCTAATGACCTGATCATACCCTCTCTTCAGGCCTGGACACAGCAGACCCAGTGTCTGTGACCAGATCTCTCCTAGCCCTCCTCTTGAACACACACACACACACACACACACACACGCACACACACTGCAGTCTTGAATGGCATCACTGTGACAAATATCCGAGTTTGACTGCAACTTTCAATATCTTGCAATATCATCAAGAAGCAGTGATTTTCACCTGGTATTCGGTTTGTAAGGCAATCGAAAAGAGCCTGTGTACGTTTCCCAGGGATGCCATTTACACAGCTGGGTTTGTATTGAACGCCCTCCAGACTTACAACTGAATCCATCCATTCATGCGGGCACACAGCCTAGGGTCTCAGTGACAGAATAGTATGGAATATGGACAGGAATCTCACGTTTGGCAATGAAGAAAGAGAACACTTATTTTGGAATGTTAATTTGTCATCGCAGAACTTAGATTTAGATCTTTTTCAAATATATTATCCATGATTTACTCTATTTTTAAAAAGGAACACACACACACACAACAACACAACAACCGGGATCCCCTTCTATCGCCATGCCTACACTTTATGTCAACAGCCTCGGCAGAGCTCTGTGACAGTTGTCAGGGTAACCACTCCAACACACCATAGCGGATAAAGCCTTTTCTGAGATGGCCACTAAAAAGCAGGCTGGTCGACATTGACACCCCTTTAAGTGAACCCTTTGAAAAAACCCTGAAACCATATCCTGCACCGCAGCAACGCAGAGTTTCCTCTTCCTGGAGTGCCTTTCCTGACACTTCTGCTTCTTTAATAAGGGTCTGCAGGGGTTGAGGGCACACAGTCTGTTTTTGTTGGACAGGGAGTGCACTCCGTGCCAGAGATCTGGATTATCAGCCGCCTGCTGTAACAGTAGCGTCTGGGCTCTGCCTTTGCCGACTGAGATCCCCCGCTGAGAGATGAACAAGCACTGCTAGACATGTGGACGGTTGGTTTGGTGTTTCCTACAGAGACTCTGAAGAACCCTTCCAAACAAACCCCTAGTTTCAGCGAGTAAAAAAAAAATTGTGTATGCAGGAGGGAACTCGGCGTGGAGTTTGGTTTGGAGTTGAACTTACCTTCAGCTCAGACAAATCCACCATGTTCTGGTCACAGATGCCACAGCCAAGCTCATAGTTCCAGGCGTTTGGAACATAGTTGGATAAGTAATTCAAGTACATCTGTAAGGATGGCAAAAGGGATGTGGCAACAAATTACAAAGAGCAGAAACCACAATAACGATTTAAACCTTCATCAAATGTTATATCTAGACATCATCTAGGCACATTATCCACTCAGGAGTTTGCCCGTGTCTTTTATGGCTGTGATACAGCTGGAATGTGGCGTGGCCGGTCGGAAATTAGAGTCCATTTGGAGGTCAGGCAACGGCCAAGCGGTTTGTAAACGTTTCCCTCTGCCAAAGCTATACCAACAAAATTAACTGGAATTATTCATTTCCCTCTATAGGGTAGACATATATTTCAGCATACTGCAAGGACAAATTAACTTGCGAATGCTCTGAAAACATCCTTCGGAACACATAATACTAAGCTGTTTCTCAGAAAGGACAGTGAGAGTGAAAAAAAAGAGATAGTGACATAAAATGTTTCAGTTGTGGTCATCTACTAACTCTAGGCAGCAGGTCTTGGATGAAAAACAGGCTTTCTGGAAGCTAGAGCAACAGAGCTTCTGGATTAACTTCACACTCTGCTTGGACACAGCCAGAATACACTGGACCATGCTGTTCCTGATTACTGGAAGCATAAACAGTGTGTGTGCGTGTGTGTGAGTGTGTGTGTGTGTGCGGGGGTCAAAGTCTGACAACATAATAGCTGATTGTTTCCAGATGCAAGACAAGACACCCCACATTTTTTCAACGTAGGCTTTCTAAATATTTATCATAATATTTACAAAAAGCCCGTGCAATAATAATTCTGTGCACCTTTTCCTGACAATCAGCAGCCACTGCACAGGCGTGTCAGATGTGAGAGGCATGAAATCCAACAGAACATTTGATTCCTCCCCCTACCGTTGATATCGGTCTGCTTAGAGAGCGAAAGCATCCTGGCCGGACAGATGTTTCCATTCCCCATAACTCACTGACTCGTCCTCATTGCCACTGGTAGATTTACAGTGCTCTCTACATTCAACTCTTTTACAGGCCAGTAAAACACCAAACCTGACGAGGAACCAGACCCAGAAAAATGGGGAGGTTTGCAAGCACTTTGGCACGTCCGCAGTCTTTCCCGTGCTTAATCCCAGGGTAACACTATTGTAATGTAAAAAGGCTGCACTCTCACTTTCCCAATTGGCCATTACAATGTAGTGCAGCAGATGGTGAGGATTCTAGGAGGAGTGACTCAACACAGTGCATGGTGGTCTTGGTTTGTTACCACGGGAAACCAGAGACCGGTGGAGCTACTGGAGCAAATGTGAGGGCAGTGGGGAGAAGCAAAGGCCAGGCGAGACTCCCTGGAGACTGATTCTGACTCTGTACTAAACAGACTCCCTGGAGACTGATACTGACTCTGTACTGAACAAACTCCCTGGATATTGATACTGACTGTACTGAACAGACTCCCTGGAGACTGATACTGACTCTGTACTGAACAGACTCCCTGGAAACTGATACTGACTCTGTACTGAACAGACTCCCTGGAGACTGATACTGACACTGTACTGAACGGACTCATTGGAGGATGATACTGACTGTACTGAACAGACTTCATGCTCTGGACTCACTGAACACCATCATCACCATCCCGTAGAAGGAAGCTAGGAACTTGGGTTGGAGAATACAATTGGAGTAGGGGGGGCTTTTTCATTAATACCCCCCCCCCCCCCCCCCTCCCCCTTTAAAACTGCCAGCTGAGTTCCATAGTAGCCTTTCGTGAGTTTAGACGCCTGGCTAATGTTGAGCTCTATCTTTCTCTCCTTGAGACTCTGAGGGAGTGCTTTAAAGGAAAGGTGTGAATTCCCTACAGGGGATTATAGCAAAAAAAAGAGCCTAATGATGTATCTTTTTTCTGAAGTCTGAAGTCTGAATAAGCCAAAATACACTATTTCTCAGCATACATTGGTGCCTTATTCACCATGATGAAACATTGATGAATTCAAATTCATGGCCTTGCCGTCTTGGGTTAATAACTGAAAGTAATAAATGGGCTTAGTAAGTGGATTCTTGGCAGCTGGGCTCCGTTGATGTCATCCCTTAGAATGTCAGTACTGTATGCATGTAGGTGTACTTTCTTACTCACTTTGGTTTTTCCATTTCCATGGACAACCAAAGGCAGTGTGTCATATACAGTGTTCCTCACACGAACTTGCTCCGTTCCAAACTTAAGGAGCACCTCATCTGATGAGATAAGAATAAGGCATTGGCAAATGTCAATGATTAGACGAGAGCTCCACATTCTTAGTTAATATTACAATGAAATCATGAAGGTCATGAAAGGATACTTAAAACGTGATTGAAACCCAATTTAAACTACACTACAAAACTACTACTAACAAAACACATAGAAGAGTGTACGTGCTTACTAAACTTAAACCCTATTGCCCCCACCGTTCGGTTTTACAGGCCAGTAATGTAATCCTCACAGGGCCGTGGGTGTAGGGGGAATGGGATCAGCTACCATCTGGCAAATTTCGTATGACTACTTTTTTTTACTGAACATGATGCAATATATTAGCTGAAGATGAAAACCAGTAAAAATAATAAAAATAAACATTTCATGTGGCTACTCACCAATGGCTCCATTAAGATTCTGGAAAATTTGGCACTTATGGTCCAAAGTCATATTCAAACTGTCCTATGAAATACAAACAGAACCAAACAGAAGCATGTCAATTCTTTCAACGTTTCTCAGAACAATTTAAGTGGTTTTCTTTCGGCGTGGTACTTTTTCAGACATAAGACATTAGACGTTTCATGGTTTAATAACTTCTCAGACTGCAGTTCTGCATGGTGGGACTGAGACACACTTACCCTCTGTAAAGGGTCCAAGTATATTTTGGTATAGAAGAGCTGGTCATCATCATTGTCGTGGAGGTTCCACTGCTTGACAATTTTGTTTATGTATGGAGCATAACCAATCACGCCTGCAAGTACAACCATTAAGGGTCAAAACATTTGAGATGGTAAAGAACAGGGCGTGGAAGGTGATTTCCCGAAGGTATATAAAACCAGGAGGGACTCTGGTTGACAAAATACATGTGTGGAAAAAAGCCATGAACCCAAAGTTTAACTTATGGCAGAAATCACAGACACAAGCGAAGAGGTTTTTCGACCCTAGGAAACAGATAAAGAGCAGGGACAGGAAGTGACAGATCGAACTCTATTGCCCGGTTTCCTGAACAGGGCTTAAGCCGAGTCCTAGACTAAAAAACATTTTCAGAATCTCCATTGACAGTGAGATTTAGTCTAGAACCAGGCTTAATCCCTGTACGGGAAACCGGGCCTATATATTGAGACTAGGCTACAGGAGCCATTGAGTTCTATGCTATCTTGCCTGGACTATAACCTATGTGTTACTATGGAAATCTTATTTCAAGTCATATTTCCTCATTTGTTGTATTTCCCCCTTATTTTCAAGCATGTGACCCGAGCCAACAAGCTGCAGGGGTTGGCTGTGCTGTTGGTCTGCACGCCTTTAAGCCCAATCATTAAGCAACCATCCAGCACTGTAAACACTCGCTGAGGGATTGATCTGACAGAGAGCCAATGGAAAAACCCAGCACTGCATGGAGAGCAAGGAACAATCCGGAGTGTCACATCAAGTTTGCTGTTGTGAACAAATGCCAATCTTCATTTGTCCTTTCGGTAAAATACCAAGTCCCAAGTATAGCAAGCCACACCTAGATTATTTTAAACTCTTATCGAGTCGTTGTGTTTTTTACACTGTTCTTACAGATAATCAGATTAGGTTTTTACTGCATCACAAAGCTTTAAGCCTGTTTGAGTGACTGCGGCTGCTAAAGCATAAATAAGCTGTACAGACGTTAGTACATATAGTACGTTTCTAACTGGATAAAAACGTGCTCTGTCTTAATAGTGACCATAATGTGTGTGCTCCTCCCCATTCCAACCCCCCCCCACCCAAACCTCTACTGATTACACCTCCCACCCCCAAACCTCTCCTCACGAAGTTCCCCACACACTGAGGTCGACTGTAATAAAACAGCATCCTTGGACACATATGCAGTCGCATTTTCAAGCCAAAAAAATAAAACAAAACCTGAAATTTTTACCAAACTATGGATTGCCTGGGACCAGCACATATACGCTTCGCGTGTAGATGATAGCAATGCTCACAACAGATCCCTCCCGAGAGAGAGAGAGAGAGAGAGAGAGAGAGAGAGAGAGAGAGAGAGAGACAGAGAGAGAGATTCGCTCCGGCATGGGAGGTCAGCCTGAGGACCACAGGGAAAGCAGTAATTCAACTGTTAAAAATAGCCGACAGTGTAATGACTAAGCCATTTTGGCACCAATTAGAGTGCAGCAGAACAAACTACACATCCCTACCCTATGCAATTGACCCCATCCCAGTTATGGAGGCCTGCAGAGAGAGATGCAGTTGTAGCATTGAGAGTTGAAGATGAATGTGCCATTCAGCTAATCCTCAAATGAATAGGCTACTATTGGCCACTGCCCACCGCAGGAAATAGCAGGGTGATCGTCCAGTTTGCAGAGAAAACATATTGTCTGTCCTCCTAGGCTGTGTTTTTTTCTAGTCTATGTAAACACATGCTTCCATGCAGTCATTCCTTTTTGGCCAGGAGGGGTTTGCACATGCCCTTTTAGGAATGGGTGGCCAGACCTTCATGGAATTCCAGCCTTAACCTCCGAGCTCTCAAAGCCTTCAATGCAAGGAACAGTATCCTTGCTGTACAACAAAATGTGTGCGCACACACGGGTTATGCCCTGGTTCATGAACCCATAGTGACACACTAACCCCGCCAAGTCAGTCGTGACAAGGCATTGCACTGCTTTCACTTGATGCATTCACATGTCCACTCCCTTAGTAAGAGACAAATAGCAGCCAAGCTATGGAATTTCCTCCCTGCTAATGTCAGAGCCATTTCTAAGAACAGTCTAGGAACGTCATGTTCATTAAGGCCTTCCAATAACCATTTAGAATTTTGTCAGATTTTATTCTGTCTTTAGAATTGTTTAGTTTTTAGGTAGTATTAATTCAGTGTTTAATCTTTTACCATTTAAAGTGCCTTTGGGTGTTTTAAAAAGTGCTTTTTAATTTTTTTTTTATTATTATTATCATCTTTAGTTGCATAGCAGCTCCACACAGTTTGAATAGATATCTCTTTCAGGGAGGAAGTAAGACAATTGTATTTTGAGAAATTGTCAGAGTAGGAAGACATTGTGCCTAAGACAAAAATAGAGACTGTTCCCCAAAATATGAAATCTCAATTCAATATATTCTAGTATGGTAAGCACCATATTCTTTCTCAAAGCATTATAATACCCACCTCCTGAGTTGAGGAAACGCTTCCCACTGCGGACAAGAGGATACTTGTCAGCCAGATGTTTATCCGGCCAGATCAGCCCCTCAGCGGAAAACAGCACTTTGTGATTGGCTTGCTGGAACTTCTGGAGAATTTCCTTTGGTCCACCCGCAAAGATAAGGTCATAACTGAGTGGAGAGAAGGCAAGATATAACAGATCACCGGCTATTCTATGGTCATTCCAGCTCCTAAACTCACCAAATCTATCCTCTGACAGAAATCTTCATGCAAACTTCTTACGACATATATTTATTTTGTAATAAAAGGTATTTCGGAAAGAAGTCAGTTTAACCTTGAAGAAACAAAAGCTAGAACCAAATTTAAACACAGCACACACAAGTCATACCTACACACCCAAGACCTTGAGACGTTCTTGCTAAATAAACAAAACGAAATCCTTCCAACCTGTGAAAATTGTCCCGAGCTAAGCTGGGCATTTGCAGGTGTTCAACATATTCATTGTGTGCACTATTATTATCCCTTTGCTCAACCGCCATTGGATTAGAGCCAGTGCGCTCAACGTATGACGGACCTGCAATAGTATTGTTTCCACATCTGGCCTACACATGAATACACAAGTACACCTCTGCTTCGTCTTTACAACTCATCCATCACGTATGTAGTACATGGGTATGTCACTCCAGAGGAATACGCAATGACCGCATACATTTGCAGAAACACTGTTTATGTCTGAGGCGAGAGAGGTTTAAAATCAGAGATGTGCATTGTGAATGGATGTTTTCTCGTGGCTTATAGGTGTCTGATCATCGCATGTTCCTCAAACTGCAAAGATGGAATGTCAACACATTTTATAAGTTTATATTTTTTTATGTTATTGTTAGAAACTACAAAAAAATGGAAAAATACTATTAATTGTATTACACATTCACTAACTGATCATTTCCATTTACAGGTCCATAATAAAATATGGGCCGCCAATGAATAAGCACCTCAGCACACTTATGAGGTATGTTAAGAATGAAAATGTTCTCAGGCTTGGTGTCTTTTGCCCCTCACTTGGAATAAACAGGCATCCTGCAATTAAAAAAATGTGTAACTGCCCTGAATGAGACACTATTACGTTTCATTAGCTATATTACCCAGAAGACCATGGATAGGTGCAATCTTTTAACACACATTAGATCCCTTTATTATAATAGTGAGAAATGTGCAAATCTCATTAAAGTATCTGTTTAAATAATCTGACACTCCAGAAATAAAAGTGAATATAAATTATATGGATTGCTATACTGAGGTCTATTCAACAAATGTAATTATTAAGCGACTCTTTTGTTTTTTAAGTAACATTAAACCCTAGATACATTATCTTTTCTCAGGCAAATCAACATTTCTGGGTGATTAAAAAACTGTATGTATAGCAGATATTTGGGCTCAGTCAGGTAAAAGGCATTGACCTCTAACCTTAAGAAGAAGTTTCAACATGAGTCTGAGTCTAAGATACAGTTCTTTCTCAATTTATTCAAATTTTACGTCATAATAATTTAAAATAAAATAAAATAAAAATAAAATAGCTGTTTATATCTGCTTCTGCTACAACTTCAACTTATTTTTTAGTTTTATCTGTAAAGAGCAGTTAGTTGTTGAGTTGGGTTCCATGGTATACCACACCTGTCTACAGACAACACCACCAAATCCTCCTGGTCAGCCAGGGACTCCATGGCCTCTTTGAGCAGTCTCACTTTCTGCCCTCCACCTATGGAATGCCCCACATCGCCACCCTTCCACTCTTCCCCAAGGCCAAGAACCTAGGGAGATAAAACAAAGGAGGGGAGTGAGAGACTATCAGGGCCCAAGTCAAAATATATATTACAAAATGATAGTCAGAGACAAGTGTCCCTAATCATCTAACAGTGTGCCATGTTAGCTTAGCTATTCACTGGGTAAGCTTAGACAGTGCCATGCAGAGTTAGTAAAACAGTAAAGAGAAGCAATTACAGGTAGACACACTTTCCAGGGTTGCATGGTTGTAGTGAAGGAACACTTTACAATATTGACTGTAGCCTAACCTTAACAGTGTAGTTGAAATAGTTTGCCGTCTGCATAAACCGGTGGAATCCCTCAGTCTCTTGCGTTGCAACTGTTAAGACCAGCAATTTCTCTGAAACAGAAAATCCAGTCTTAAAGGCTAAATCTAAAGACATATGAAATCATCACTGATATGGTACAAAATTACTGGGAAATACTGTGTTATGGGAATATATTTCAAATTGCAAAAATACAGAAATTTTGCAGCCAAAATACTGCCACCATTTTAAAGAACCACCGCTTCAAACTATGCATGCTGATTTTTGGACAAAGTAGTAGGTATCCCATTTCTCCCAACCAAACCTCAGGCCTATGTCAACATATTGACAACTGCTAGGTTCAGCAGTACAAGGAAACATGCAAGTAGTGTAATAGGAATGTCTACATTTAAGTGATGTATTGGAATATAAAAGCTTATTCTCGGTGTGGAATTCTTAAGATAAATAGCCCTTATGAGGTAAAGAATCTGGAGTTCTTGAACCTCCAGAACATTTCCGCTGGCCATGAGGGCAGAGGCTTGAGTTTTTGGCTTGAGACAGAGACCAAAGAGAAATCAGCGCCAAAGACTCATAGGGAAAACTAATCTGGATGTAGGGAGAGGGAGGTCACAGTTTCTGCTAATCGTCAATCATCTATGGGGCTTGGCAAACAGCCCCAGAGAAGTCTTATAAAAACAGCACTTGGGCGGAGGGAGGGGCCTTCATCAGCTGACATATCTACATAATGTAACTGCACTAACAGGGAAGGAAATAATAAACAAAATGATCAACAAATACAATGTGCTTCCACTCAAATGATTTGATCACATTCTGCTGGAGTAAGCATGAAGACAAATATCTCACATAGCAAAATTACCAAAGTATCAACATGTTTTCTTTATTTTACTTAAACTTGTTAGCAGTATTGCTATGAACCATTTGTATTATGCAAAGGGGATTGCACTGGCAGGACATAGCCTACAGGTTGGCAAACCAAAACTTGATTATTCAGTTTAATTACATTGCATAATGTTCCTAGACTCATTCCTAACAGTAAAGACAGTAAACATATATTCAAACCAGATACCTTTTTTATTATGTTGCAGGCCCAATAACTTTGCTTAACATCACTGTTGGAAAACCAACTATTACAATTTATTAGCAGCCCTGGGAGTGCTATGTTCCACAGATTTATATGGCACATAATGGGAACCTGAAAAACAATGTTCCCCAGCTCTGTATCAGCTGCATGCGACGTGGGCTACTCTGGGAACACGTCAAAGGGGTTTTCACTTCCCCAGCTCTGCCCAATGGCACTCAATGTAATAGGCCGACACTTGAGGAAACCTATCAAATGGTTGGACTCATGGAATCACCAAAGGTAATAAATGAATGATTCCTTGTTCCAATATGATCGTAATAATGAGATCTTAGTTCAGGTTTTTCTTTTCTTTCGACTCCAATGTTGTGTCTGCAATCTTTTATTTTTTACTGTTTACTGAGAAAGCGTCATACTAAAACTAAGCATGTTTCCTTTTTTAATAGTCTACATACACTATGGCATATTTCTTCATTTTGGTGCATTCATGTAACTTTTGTTTATGCTGATTTTGAAATAAAAATCATAATAATTAGATCCTGCCTATCAGGGTATTCTGTAGACTGTCATTCATTCTTCCCCATTGGAATGTAGCTGTTGACCATGTTCAGTGAACATAGCATGAAGTGGAATATAGGACCCCAGGAACATATGACCCTAGGAACATAGGACCCTAGGAACATAGGACCCTAGGAACATAGGACACTAGGAACATAGGACCCTAAGAACATAGGACCCTAGGAACATAGGACACTAGGAACATAGGACCCTTGGAACATAGGACCCAGGGAATATAGGACCCAGGGACTATAGGACCCAGGGAATATGACCCAGGGACTATAGGACCCAGGGAATATAGGACTCTAGGAACATAGGACCCAGGGAATATAGGACCCCAGAAACATAGGACCCTAGGAACATAGGACCCTAAGAACATATGACCCTAGGAATATAGGACCCCAGGAACATAGGACCCAGGGAATATAGGGCCCAGGGAATATAGGACCCTAAGAATATAGGACTCTAAGAATATAGGACCCTAGGAACGTATGACCCTAGGAATATAGGACCCTAAGAATATAGGACCCTGGGAACATAGGACCCTAGGAACATAGGACCCTAGGAATACAAACTCTACCCAGCCCTTTTTCATCTTGAGTAAAAAAATTTGCATAGTAAATTAGTCAGTCAACTTGCTAAACTTTCAAGCAAACCAATTCCTGGTTATTTGCGTCATTAGTTTAGCCATTTTGTTGCAACACACCTAGACTTTTGAAAAACACACTTTTGAAAAACAGTTTTCTTGCCTTTTTGAACTCCTCTATTGGAAGTTTTCATTTTTTTCCCTCAAGTGTTTTTCCTTTCAGAATTCAGGTTTAAGGTTTGACTATAACCAGCCAGACTTTTTACTACTTTCTTCAATCTTAAACTGACATAGTTCAGTAACTGAAAAAAGTTCCTGTTTGGGTAAAGCACAACTTTGTGCCCTTTTCTGGTCATTGCTATAAGCCTGGGACTTACCTTTTGTCCTGAAGCACAATCAATGCATCAAATAGGTCTACATGGAAAGGATAACCCCGAGTGCAGTATGACTTTCACAATACAAGCCTCATCAGTCATCACTGTTCATTTCCTCCTCGTTGTTCTGTCCCGTCTAGCTTGTCTGTGGTCTCTTTAATCGTTGTGATGGCTATTCCAGAACCGATCCCCTAGTAATGGTGTAAATGGATCCCTGTCTGCTTGTAACTCAGGGCTTTCAGGTGTCTGCCAGAAAAAAAGCATGCCAGAATCATATGGGCCCCATGTCTGGCCAAGCACATGGCTGGCTTCTTTAAACTGAGGTGTGTGTCTTTACCCTGGCCGTAAGGAGAGGTAAGAAGAGGGATGGCTCCACATATGGAGAACACATTTTCAATTATAGCATCACAACAGCTGCTTTCATGGATGGGAGAGTTCCAGAACAATTTTTCCCACTTCCTCAACTACATTATTTGAAACAAAATGGAAGACCAGGCCAGATTCAGTCTGACATCCATTTTAAGTTTAGAGTTCTTCTTTGAAAGTACATGCAATAATACATTGTAAATTAAGTTTTTAATTCCATATTTTCCTAACTGTGAATGTAAGCGGTGCTATAACACACACTATTTGGTTTTTTAAATGTAATTCAATATTAATCTGCGTCATCATGACCTCTCGATGGTTACAGTAAACTACTGCAAAGTCAGTTGTGTCTCTGTCAAAAAAACCTTAATGAAATCACAGAGAAATCCAGTCAGGTCTCTCAAAACCACTTCAGCAATAGTCTAAACTATGTACAGGGGTGTATATGTTGGAAACACTGCTACACCGAAAACAAAAGTATTTAGTGTCACCTGGATTATCCTGCTCTGACCTCCGTTTGACCGTCACGATCCCTCCGCCTGCGTTTTCCTCTGTCATAAACAAGCCACAGGAGCACAACAAGCTAGCAGGCGGATAAGTATACCCTCGGGATTCAAAGCAGCTTCCTTTACTGAGCGATTAGACAACTTTTATTTCCTACATCATTGTGATTTACACTCAGTTGAGTTTTCCAAGTTTTTTTTTGCAACACACAAGGAACACATTAACTTTTAAACAAATAATAGTCAATAGTGAAACCAGGGTTAGGGTTAGAAATTGAATTGTACTGGGGTTACTGTTTCAGGTTAATATGAACTGTGAGGTGAAAGGTCTTATAATCACAGAGAAAATCTCTCTCTCTCTCTCTCTCTCTCTCTCTGTCTCTCTCTCTCTCTCTCTGTCTCTCTCTCTCTCTCTCTCTCTCTCTCTCTCTCTCTCTCTCCAAAACAAACATGAGAATTCTGAATATTCCAGTATAATTCTAGTCCTAGGGTGATTCCAGGATAACCAATTTTGCTTAGGATGCCTAAGGACCTCATAACAATCAGGGTAGTGAGTAGGAGTAGGTAAGCTAGACAGATCAGCAACACTCAGACGTTAGGGTTTTAGATGGCAGCAATTTTGGAGGATGTCTAGTCAGAGCAAACACAGGAGAGACACAGATAGAGAGGAATGCTGCTCTGACAGCACTGCCGTAATTCTTCACCACCAACTGCATGGACACCTAGGTATCAAATCAATTCTGTACCACATGGGCTAGGCAAACTTTCACACTTCGATGAGCTTTTGAAGGTTGGACTCGCAACTGTAGTAACGTGGGGGGACGTGCACTAGCCTTGGACATAATACATGCTGACAAAAAACTGCATTTACAGGAAAACGCAAAGTTCCGATGATCGTTACTCTTTTTCACAAACACACACGCTTAGAATGAGCCCACCATTCACTTAGTCTTCACACAGACATTCTTACAAGCACACAAAGGGTAAACATGCCTGAGTGCACCCACAAACACACACACACCTTTGCTGCACTGCTGCCAACCCTACCATTACACTCAAAAAGCCTTACATTAGAATTTTTATGTAACCACAGCCAGAATTGATGCACAATTAACACTTGTGATACGTGAGAGTCAGGAGCCAGAAAACGTTCAGACATTCCTTTTCACCTAACAAACCCCCAATTCTCGGCCTAGGTGAGTAATCCATGCGCTTTTACTAAGTCCGCCCCAGTAACCTAAATTGAGGGCTGAGAATGGAACAGACTGGGGAATTGTGTTGCTTGGAGATCGTCCGTCAAGCATCTTTTCACATTTCCACAACCTAAATAGAATGTATTTAGTCGTAGGGCTCAAAGCTTCCATGATTGGTATAACAGACACTAGTGTCCTAATTCAGGAACATTGTGGCTCATCTAGGGTACAGGCTGTGTTTTCGATTACATACCCTAAACCAGGCCGTAAAGACCTCAATCTTAAAATGTGGTATGACATCATCTGCATTTACCGCAGCAGAAACTTTTGAGTCTCCCTGCAACAGTGGGTTTAAACCCAGTGGAAAAACCATTGAGGGAAGGATTAAATAAAGTCCAACTGTTTTATATCATGCATGTTAGTTAAGCCCCTCGTCAAAGTTTAAGACAAAAATGACCCTTTATTGTCTGTCCATTGTAACCTGCTTAATGTTCTCCATTATTTACGGGAAAACTTAAGGGCATTAGTAATATTTAAAAATAAATAAATAAAAACAATCCAACAGTCTTCTAGTGATTAAGATCATTATTAGCCTCTTCTCATGGTGTAAAATATCTGGTCATAAACTTTACGGCAATACATCAATGTATCGTGCAGCTAAAAATGAACAACAGCAAAGCCAAGCAGACCATAAACGTTGTCCACAACCTTGTGTTTTCATCCACCCTATGATAAGAAACTATATTTGACCACTAACATGATCCTAGTATCCAGAAGTAATGTCCCTGGTCTTTCATTAAGTTGTAGTAATCCATTAGATACACAGGCATTGTTTAATGTAATCACACACACACACACAACTCCTGCACCCTAAGGCATCTCTAGAAAAATAGGTAGCCATGGGGGCAATGAGCTGCTATATCTATTTTCTATTATTGCCTACTTTAGTCATCCTGGAACCTGAGAAATATGAAAAAGGAATAATATATATATATATATATATATATATATATATATATATGAAAGGACTGAGTATGAACAGTAAAAACGCTAGTGAAAAATAACAACACATACTCATTCAAACCAGGGATTGGGTCACCGTTGTGGTGGTGAGGGAAAACACTCTAAAATGCAATTCAAGGTTTGTCTGCCAACTAGGATTGTTAGCGCTAGAGGCAGGATTATAGGTTGCATGTATATAGAATGCCTGGGAAAGTTTGGGTGGAGATTCCATTTCCTTCGTGTGAAATGTTCCCAGCTGGAACAGCGATGTTGACACTGAGAGACAGGGCCCTATGATTTTTGCTAAAATACTAGACAAAAGACAACTTTCATAAAAATAAACAAAAAACATGAAATTCACACATATTTGTGAAAATTCATGAAATTTAGAGATTAAGCAATTGTTCAAACTTTAGAGAAAACTTCATTATAAAGTTATTATAAGGATTATTTCAGATTTATTTACATCTAAACACACACAGAAATGTATAGTCGCCTGGGACAAACTTCTTGATAGATCTCTAGACCCAAAGGAACAGTGCTTCCACAAAACTAGCCACTTCATAACCATTGTATTTAGAGGTGTAACATAATCATTTTCATTGGTAAAGGAAGGCAGTAGTTATAGTCAATTGGGGATTTTCACGATGAATCAAAATGAGTCCCACCAAGCAAAAAGCTACATGGACCACATGCTCATTTACCTCCCTCACCTTAACTAGTTCCTTGATTTACCAATTAAATTGTAATTGACGCTGAATGAAACAGAGTAAACCCAAGTTCAATTGAGCAACTGGAAAGCACACACAAAAACAAATATTACGAGTTATTAACTGCCAGTTATTAATTTACTAAGCAATTCTACAGGAACTTCAATGATGCCACTAGTTAAAATGAAAAGTGGCTTTTAACTATTTTAAACCTGAAAATGTAATTAAGTTATTAAGTGTTGAGGTATTGTGTTTGCAAAGCCTGTCAGTAATCTGTTTGTGATTGCTGTAACTTTGCTGTAACTCCCTGTGGTATGTTTGATCAATTGTGTCCTGTTTTTGAGGGCTAGCTTGGTAAATAGGTTTTTGATCAATTTGATTCCCTTGCTTTGACTCTCAAAGGTAAATGAACGATAGAAAGATTTGGTAAAGCTAGAGTAGGCAAATTTGAAAACAGCCGTTACCACTCTATTGCCACTCCCTGCAAACAATAAAGACTGAGCTGACTCTTGGAGATGTCTGAACGCACTGCAGACTGATTGTGACTGACAAGTTGTCTTTCAGAAAGAGCAAGCCAGATTGATTAAGAGCACTTTGGCACAGACAAATTTAAAAATGCTGACTTTAGAGACAGATGTACTCAAACTCTATTTTAACTGAGTTCATTATCAATAATGATACCAGATTGCTCAACAAATACAAATTGATAATAGAAGTGATTTTCCTCTAAATGGCCCTGGCTAATTCAATTTCATTTGGGCATAAAAAATATATTTGTGGCGAGTTTCTGGACTAATTTAATGAAGGTAGGTAGCATAACAGTCGTATCAACTTTTAAAGTAACTTTTGCCTAAAAGGTTTTCCTCAACATACTTTTTGCTCTGCAAGATAGCTGGGGGTTTATTTTATTTTCTAAATGGAGTGTCTTCACAAACCATGAATGGTCCACCTGTTAACTTGGTAGCATGTATGAAGTTCCCAAGTTTCCATCTATAAAATCCACATTAGGGTCATATTCAAAAGGATCTGACAAGTTCAAATAAAAATGGACCCTTGAATTAACATAGTCACTGTTAAACAATATCTTGATGAATTTAATAATAAGTTTTATTAGAAAATGGGCTGGTTTGTTAGATTTTACAGCTTAAAAGTTTCAGTTTCTATTGACATTGCCAACTTTGATTATCATTGTATGTGAATTTGGTCCTTGCAAGGTACTTTTTGAAAGTCTTACTCTTGTCTTGCTTGTCTAAAATACAGAATGTTTATCCTATAAGTTACCGGGCCAACAAAAACAAACAAAGTAAAAAAACTGCTATTTTTGTCATGACTAATTTCCATTCATATATTTTACTGAAGATAAACTTTTTATTTGGAACTTTATTTGAATTTTTTTTCAGTTTATAGGCAAGCCTCACTCGCCTGCGACAGTGCGAAACCGCAGACGTTGTTGTTTTTTATTTGATGAACACTTGTGTGTACCAATTTAGGCGTGCACTATGCTACTCTACCATCACTCTATCCTCTCATCTACAAAACCTCTCCCACACATAGCGCTGCAGGCAGAATGAGACTTTCCTTTCATGCAATTTAGCAGATTCCGTGTTACCCCCTGTGAACATAGACGTCTAGATACTTACTAACAAAGCAAAAACTCAAAATTCAAATGTGAGAATATGATCCTAATAGCATTTTTTTTTCTCAAGTGGAGCTACAACAATACAAACTAATTACTGTATAATTGAAATCTTTACCAGTCAATTGTGTGTACAGGAGGAAAGACAACATTAAAAATGTTTTACGATAACCTGTTTAGCCTACCCGGTGAAATGGTATCCTTGCTGTCAGTACAATGTATACCGTAAAACTGTGTCCAGCAAATTAATAAATACAACTTGAGATACTCCATTGTTCGAATAAACTCTGTTCAGGGGAAACCCCGCGTTCCTGGACAGTGGACTGGATGGAATGCTGGACCTTTCTCCCCTATTGCTGCGGCTGCACCATTGACCAGGACCTCAACCTCGGAGGTCGCACTCTCTCGCGATGATAAAACGATAATTTTAAAACCGCTGGTAAATCTTGCAGAATTTAGAGTCAAGTGCCACAACATTCGACGGGTTGGATGCCCTGTGGACTCGTATAAATACCGCTATCCAGGGAGCAAGTAGCACCAGGCGTGGTTCCTTAATTGCAACTGTTGCCACTTACTCCTTGGTGAGGTTCACTCAGAAAGGGAAAGATAATGGTCTGTCTGAGGAAGTATGGGCGTGTACATGTGATTGAACAAGTACAGCTGTGTTTGACAACCCCCTTCACTAACCCATAGTAGCCCACCCCTAATCCCCTCCCCTATAACCAAAAGCATTCCCTCTATTCCCTTAGACATTCCATTCGGATTGACCCATGAATCAGACAAAAAGCGAGAAAGCTACAGAAAAGTATCCTTCAGCATCCATATATCCCATACTGTCGCATGAATCTTGAAATCTTGATCTTAAATGATGCTGTAGATGTCAATCATTAGCTCTGCAAGTATCCAAACAGCACATCCACAGAGCAAGCTTAACTGAAAACCAACTATTGAGTCTCTGTGACAGTGTGGGGGGGGGGGGGGGGGGGGGGGGG
>JAVQIZ010230972.1:0-24126 GCA_036023535.2 Galaxias brevipinnis | reverse complement strand
ACACACACACACACACGCACGCACGCACGCACGCACACACACACACACACACACACACACACACACACACACACACACAAACACACACAGTTTCACACCAGCACATATTCGGTGATCTTAGTTCCATATTAACTCACAACCTGCTGTGAGTCAACATCTACACTGTCTCTTTCTGCCATCGTATTATACCTCTAGTCTGGACATGGGCATGACATCATAAACACAGGTGGCTCCTTCTACGCCCACTGGCTCACTGGAACTAGGGAGCAGGGGCACCGCCAGGGATTTTGGGCCCCTTGAAAATATATCACATTGGGCCCCACCACCCCAGGACACACCAACTGCGCAATTGCTGTGACCCCACCTCTAGAACTTAATGGACCCATCCAAATCATGGACTCAGGCTAGTATAAGTAAGGTCGTACGTCTCCAGCCGCAGCCATGACAACAATGGAATGTTACTATCCCTAGCCAATAACATAACTCAGCTAATGAATGTTAATTAGGAATGGGTGTAAACTCGTGCTCACCACTGAAAATGGTGTGTGAGTTGGAAGGGAAGAATGAGGCACCCTAGAATAATTAATAAAACATAATATATAATTAATTTTACTTACTTTTTAATGTGCTTCATAGACACTAAGGAAGCACACGAAAATATATGATTGTCTATATTATGAGCCCTTTAATAATAAAAAAATACAGCAATACAGGCATGCGCTCAATGTTTATTTTTTGATGTTCGTTCTATTAGTACATTGTAAATAAAATATATTGATCATTATTATTATTTATATAAAAAAATGACCTAATATTCTAATAATTTTTCATTGTCCCTGTCAGTCACAACCATTAAGAATCGTCCTAAACCGCCCCTTCGCCCCACCCCCCTTACAGCACCCATGCTAGGGACATTTTTTTCCTCTTATTGTGCATGCCTGTAAGTCTACCTCCCTGGCTATTGACCGGGTCTACATGCTGGTTGATATCCATGACTAATGAGATGAGCCAGTCCTATTATGATATTCAGATTACTTAAAGGTGGTTATCCCATCAAACCCTACACTCTACCCATCTGTGTCATACTTTCCTCTTTCATTCATCACTCTCTCTAATGGGAACTGTGTGTGTGCGTGTGTTTTTGTTTGTGCGTCATGGTATTGTCGTGCAGACAGGCACTGAGGATTCACCATAAGTAGTCTGGGCGTTAACTATCGAGAGTCTATAACAGTATTTCAATTCAATGTTACCTCATACAACTTAACTCAGTCATCTCAGCAGCTTCAGTAGATTACAGAGGGAACCTTGAGAATCAAATAGCCTTCATGGTAAGTGGTCTACCAGATTAAATTCGTTATGTAATACACATGTATTAATTTGTTTGCTGTATTCTACAAATGTATCTAGGTATGTGCAATCTTTGATGGATAAAAATGTTATACTGGCACAGCAAGACAGTGGATGGTTAGTCAGTGAAGACTGCTAGGTGTTGGAGTAATGGGATGACTAGGGCTGTTATTCTCTCTCAACTTTTCAAATTCTTTCTCAAAGTTCAAGTGGAATATTTAGAGAAAAATAATTGATGGTTTGAATGATTAGTGGATCAGATAACCTTGAGATGGTGGAAGGTGTTTTTTCTAAATATAGGTGTATACTGCACTATTGCAAACGAACAAAAAGCTAGGGAATACTGGTAATTATGCAAATATTGTTTTAAATGACACATTTTGGGTTTTCATTTATTTTTATTAAAAAGTTAACCTTATTCAATAAGTAGCCTTATTAGCAGCCTGTGCATGCCTCACGCTGGCCATGGGTTGTGTTCCTAACATTTCCACTCTTGTCATCATCGTGCCTGCCTAGGCACCCGCTGGTTGCTATGCTGAGCTGAATACAGACAGATAAAACAGGGGTGTGGCGCACACTTACAGTAATCACAGGACATGATTGTGACACACCTTATGGAAGAGATTTTCACACAATATCAGATGGAGAAAATGCAGCATATAATGAATAAGACATTTTACTGTAAAAGCAGAAATAAGAAATATATGAATGATGGATGTATTATATGTGGTAAACCATAAAAGGTATAGCTACCACTAAATACATTTTTTTTTTACACATTTTTGTCAAATTCTGACCCACTTCGTAGAGACGTAGTTATTTAAAACACACACACACACACACACACACACACACATTTTTATATAATTATTTAAACATACTTCTGGCATATCCAACTGTTTAACCTTGTACCTGGTTCAGGTAAACTCCGCCCCACTGTTGCTTCAAGTTGAGAGAGCCGTAGTTTATGGAATGTATCTCACCCACAGAGCAGGAGAGTGAAGTGAAGGTTCACTTTTTTGTAGATACAAAGTCTTTTGATAATTCCTAAATAATTATTTATTTAGATAGGCCTGTTAGTTTTGGGATCAGGACTATAGCAAGATTGCGCATCTGCGTCTACCCAAAGTTTTGCAATGAGTTTTTTGGACTCAGAGAACGTATTTCTGTCCGCGTTGCAGCCCAACACCTCGGTCAGCACCTACGCGGTACCATCCGATATCCAACTCGGACATGGCACTCTTTCCGATGAAATGTCCAAGGCAAAGAGAGTCCAGGAACAAGTCAAATTACGACTCGCCGAGAAATCTACGCTGCCGCGACAGAATGGCACATCCGGACATTATGCTTCTTCAGGTAGGTTTGGACGACATATAGCCCACTATTTACACAGGAGCATTAAGGCAGTAGCCTGTTTACTTCTAAAGGTATTGCAGTGCATAGTGGCCTGTGTCATTAACCCTGTAAAGTGGCAATTTTAAATTGTTAAACACCTGACAGACTGCGCTTATGCCTGTTTATTTCTGTGACACGTTGATGGGTCCGTCTCACTCTGCTTGTATTCCTGTTTGTTACAACTTGATCACACCACATTCCTTTGAGTTTTTTTGTCTAATTTATCGATTGACTTTTCATACCAGTCAGCATTGTACCCCATAGCATAGACCATCCATAAACTGTAGCCAGGCATACATTAACCTCAGGACAGTAATAGCGAATTGCATTTTTAGTGAACCCGCCTCCTCTTAGTAAACACATTAAACGAAGTTAATGTGTTACAGGCCCGGACAAGCATGGGTTTCATGTAGTCTACCCGCAGATAAAGGTTCTTTCAGTGAGACAAGGTGAAGCTCTTAGTCACCTTTGTTAGCTTGCTTTTTTATGCTTGACTCGAGCCATGTGAAGTTGCCTAGTTTCCTTCACTGAAGACTTAGATATGACCTAAGTTAAATGGCTCCACAAAGTTGTTATCCACGGTCTTGTGAAAATTTGAAGTGTATGTTCTAATCCTTAGTGTTACATCTGTTGTAAGTTGGAAAGATAATCAGTCTCAAATGTGGGACCTGGTACTTTTAGCTTACTATTGCACTATTATTTTGCCTTTTGAGCACCTTTATTTGTTTTTTATTCTACTAACTGGCCATTCAACTGTGTCTGGGCTACCTGGTACAATACAGAGAGAAGCAGGTTTTTGGTCTTCACTCTCATTCCTTAGTCTACCATCACAATGAATCATAGACAACTATAGGCTCAGTTGACAGGTATGAGAAGGCTGATCATGCTTCTGCTTGGTTTATGACCTGTAATGCTGGGTTGAGGACCCCAATGGGTGTGCTCATCTCTATAGTTTGCATATATAACCCCAACAGCACATGCCTCCCACAATCCATGAATTTTCTGCTACAAAGAATTCTGTGGAGCACGCTAACTATCTGTTAACTGGGCCAACAAAGAGAGTACACAACACATCTTCCCACCTGTTTGTTACTTCAATGCAGATCAGTTTTCTGTCGAACTGGGCTTTATTGTAGCGCAATAGGTTGTTTCATTTGACCATGTTGCAGGGTGGTTATACAAGAGATTATATCCACTGTAGTCATACATTTAAATGAAAGTTGAGCCCTTTGGTGCATTGTAAGAGTGAGATAATAAGCTTACAATATAAAATATAAAGTCATCAATGAAGCTTTTTGTCCCTGCAGAAGAGTGCATTAACAATGCATGAGGATTTAGACAGTTTGCACAGATGGAGGGAAACATCTGCAGGGCTTCTACAAGTACCACCCCTTTCATATACAAGTGCTGTAACTCCATATTTACATGTATGACTAAGACTAGTTCATAGGAAGATATGTCAAAAACAAAAAATAAAGAGAGAAGGTGAAGATAAAAAAAATAAAGAGAAGAAAATAAATAGAAGAAGTGGATCTGATGAGGGTGTCAGAAGTTCTCATTTTACGACCAATGTTCACTTGTGTGACAAGAAAACTTGCAACGTCAAGGAAGGTAGATAAATGCAATATGCTTTGAGACTTTGGGTGTGGTGCTTTAGTGCACAGCCTGTGTGAGTAGCAGGTGTGTTTAGTGGGTTCGGTGCTTGGGTGTTGGTATCAGGGAAGGGCTGGGGCTAGGCCGGAGGGAGTCTCTCTCTCTCTCTCTCTCTCTCTCTCGCTCTCTGTCTCTCTCTCTCTCTCTCACACACACACACTCTCGCTCTCTGTTTACTGTTTTACCTCAGACTCCTCCGACCGGTTTGTTGCCTATGCCCTGAGGCTTTGCTGTAGTCGATATGTAGAAAGCTTCTCTCCACCCTGTGTCCCATAACCCCCCCCAACCCCCTTTCGTTTACTTGATAACGCAGACACAACATTCTGTGTAAGGCATGGTAGAAGTGTTTTCATCTCCAATTATAGTGACTTATGAATTATAGTGACACTACTTCAGGTATTTAATGTGGTGTTACAATGTCCTTGGAAATAGGTGTCATGTTGACACATGCAAAGATTTCTCATGTAATCGAACGACTCTCCACAAAGTGAATCCTGTTTTCCCCATAGGGTTTGAGTCAGGCTGTCAGTTCAGTTTCAAGAGGGATTATAAAATATGAACACAGTGCAAACATTTACCCGATCATTATAAATCATTAAACATTCTATTTACAGTACTATATGTTTGTCATATGTTATAATATAGTGGTAAATACCATCTGAAGTGTCCTGCATTCAGCTGGCCTAGATACAAGTGTCAGTGAAGTGCAGAGAGATTTGCTGACCTCATGACTGGGCTATCAGAGCTAGCTACAGTAGAGTACCCAATGGCCCTAAGGTCGCTGCACTCACAGCTACAGCCACACACTGGGCCCATTGATCAGGGCCGCTACATGTAACCAGTGAGTACATGTTTTGTGTAGCAGGTCAGGTGTGTGTGACAGGAATCTATGGGGAAATGTGTATTTGGTTCATATGGGTACTCTTCTTAAGAACACCTTTACCTCTATTTGAGAATTTGTAGGTAATGGTTAATGATTACTGTGTCTGTTAAGTGGCTGTTAATATTAATTTATAACATGTTGTATCTCATTAATTTACGTTTTGACCAAGGGAGAAATCGTTTGAAAGTATTTGGGACTTTTAGCTGGACAAATCTTCAAAATTTGAATTATGCTATAACATTGAGAAACTAGTTACATGGTTTGGTTCAACAAGGCCCTCATTTAAATGTGTACTGTGGTCACTATGTTGAATATTTAATCTAACTTGGCCTCAATGTTTTTTTCTGAAAGAATATGGCAGTTCATCAGCAGTGAAGTACCAAACCTACAACCCTGGGTTTAGCTCCAAGTCATTTGTGCAAACAACCAGCAGGCCGGTCATGGTGAGTATACACATATTTAAACAGAAGAACTGGCGTGCTCACCTCATACATCTACTCTGTATACCAGGTACTGTCCAAAAATCACACAATAAGCAACGAAGACATCGGCACTCATGAATAAGTATGTGCGTTTCACTCCCAGGCTCCTGAAACGTGTCTGTTTTTCCTGCTGCAGCACATCAAATAAATGTATCACATGCTTATTTGTGAGTCTTGCTGACGTCTTCGTTGTTTATTGAGAATACACAGTTATCTCAGTCTATCCCTTTGAGCAATTATGTACATCGAACTTACAACAAATCAAGCAAGTTCCGTCTACATAACTACTACTTAAACTCGTCGTTGTTGGTTTCTTGCTGAGGGCTCCTTAGGTGTGGTATTTCACAAGAGCTCACTATCAGTCTTTTCAGACCCTCAAGTCCAGCCTCTAGATTCCTCTCTAGTGACAGTAGCACAGGCTCTTAGGTAGAAGATATCATTGGACTGTGACTCAACGATTGCATAATTTTCTTTGTCAAAGGACACTCTTGAGTTTGTCATCCTGTAGATTTCCAAACCTCCCGAAATTGTAATTATTCATGTCAATGACTTTCACTAAGTTCAACCTATGCCCTAAACTGTTGAGCATGAGTCACCCTGCACTTAGCCTATTCAAAAATGCCTTCCTCCCTCCTCCTTTTGTTCCAGGCTCCCCGGGTGTCCCAGTACTCTGGTGGTTACTCCTCTCGCTCGGCCGTGGACCTAGGCCAGCTCCAGAGGATTAGTCTGGGGGCTGGAGGTGGAGGAGGTGGGGGAGGGGGTGGGGGTGGGGTCAATATGTATCCTCATGAGGACATGCGCATGGGGGGCTACCAGGGCAACGTCCAGCAGCAGGTGACCACAGTGACGCGCGCAGTGCGGAGGCCTGACCACGACAACATGTCGCTGCGCTCCCTGCACCTGCACAACCTGCCCCAGCAGCCCTCGCCTGTAACCAACTGGGTGGTCCAGGACGGCAGCGATGCTGGCAGTCTTGTGTCAGAGCGCGATGCAACGCTCAACCGCCAGGCATCCTTTGGCCTGGCTAACGGCTACAGCAGTTCATCCGGCCAGATGAGGCAGTATCAGAGCTCCGGTTCCATGACCTACCCGGCCCCCATGCGGCGCTCCCTCAGTGGCACCCTGGCCCGCAACGGGGGCATGGTGGCCGGAGGAGAGGCTGAGGTGGTCCACACCCCATCCTTCAAGGGGCCAGCCTTCCGCACCATCAATAGGATTAACCAGCGCAACAACCGCATGAGTTTTGGCTCCATGTCGGGGACGGGCAGCATGCAGCGGCAGGTGTCCTCTGGGGGCAGCATGTACGGAGGAGGTGGAGGAGGAGGCTTTGCCATGGGCCAGGTGTCCTCTGGTTCCCAGGGGAACCTGATGATGATGCATCAGCGCCAGGCCTCGCTGCCCCGGGCGATGTCCATGAAGAGTGTGCACAGCGTGGGCAGGGGCGGGGACATCTTTGATGGGCAGATGGACATGGCAGGGAGCATGGGCAACCTGAGCGGGTAAGGAGGCTAATGTGACAGTTATTAATTATTGCTGTTTGACATATTTCATTGAAGCACTAAGTATCTCCAAGTAACAAGCCCATGTTGGCAAACGCTTGTCTGCCATTTTATTTTGGGTGTGTCGTAAATGGAAAGTCATTAGCTTATTAATTTCAAGCTCACCCATACTTCACATATCTCCATGTTGTCAGTTCTAAAGTTTTAGAAAATTGTTAGAAAACTTTTTTGGTTTTGTAATGTGAGATGGTAGAAGCCAACATCTTCATTGTTTATTGAGTATACAACGGTATACAACCTTTTCTGACCAGAGAGTGGTCTTGCCTTAAAGTAGTTGAAGTGCAGCACACATGCTCAAACTAAAATATGAAGTTTCATAATTCTATAATCCGACGTAATGAGATTTAACAGCGTAAACAGAAGGTTTCATGGAACAACTGCAACCTCTTCAGTTTTTTTCACAGCTAGTGAAGAGAATTCAGTGAGGGCGTGATGGGAATAGTCATATATAACCCAAGGAGCTTTGCATTCTGAGGTGGCTCTGTAGTGGCAGGACCGGTTAGGGTGTGTCTCTGCAGGCCCCACATTTCACACACAAACATTTAATGTGCCATAAGCCAAGCCAGGGAAATACAGTGTCATAGCAAATATGTATTTCACTGAATTCTGCTGGCTGCTGTTGAACAATGTCACAATTTTACTTGAAAACATCAGAATACCAGTGTTGTTATTGTTTATTAAACAGCAATCTCTTCAGACTAACAATGATGGGCCATTTTCTCTTTGAACAGCATAGCGAACCTGGATATGGCCGCAGCTGTGCGTAACCTGAGTGAGTCAGACCCTGAGCTGCAGGTCCTGGGTGCAGCTTACATCCAGCATGAGTGCTACAACAGCAACATTGCTAAACAGGAGGTAGTCTAGTTCAGTTTGCTTGCCTGAGTGACCATAAGGTTTCTATGTCTTTCTACCATGTTGGATACTGTTAGTTAGTAGACTCTGAAGTAATTCGGGTGTCCTTAAATGCTCTACCCATCGGAGGTTGTTTAACTCATAAAAGCATGTTCTTTAGTAGAGAGTTGTTTCCCATTGTTACGCAATATATATTCCGTAACCAATTTGGCATCCCACAGGTTATGATTATAAAAAAGGCTTGTTGCCAAATAGCCTTTGCCCCAATGTCTTATCTCATTTAAAGTGTATTTTGCTATGGCTTGTTGTCAGTCACATTGGTGTTTTTCTTATTGGCTTTGTGAATTTGTGAACAAACATTATTTGTGGACAATATTTGACCTCACTAAAAATCATTGAGATCCTAATAACCAAATGATCTTGTAGGGAAATGACAACAAGTTCACAAGCCCCTGACACATACAGCTGTTTTTCATTCCAGGTGCGTCTCTGCAAGGGCATCGGAGAGCTGGTGCGCCTCTTCAACAGTGAGAGCCAGGAGGTGCAGCGCTATGCCACCGGCGCCACCCGTAACCTGATATATGAGAACATGGACAACAAGGTGGCGCTGATCGAAGAGGGGGGCATCCAACAGCTCATAGAGGCTCTGAAGGAACCAGACGATGAGCTTCGCAAGAATATCACGGGTACGACTGGGAGCTTTGTCACAGCTGGAGGGCTGGGCGTACTGCCAATCTTGCCTTTTTATTGATTTGACTCACTCGTCTGTAAGATTGTGGATGTCTGTCTCCTTCCAAATGACTTGGATTGATAGTTTTTTTGAAACAGAGTCAAATGGCATTTACGAGACTGTATGATAATACTAGCAGGGAAAGAGATACTGCTGGCAGAGCTTGAAAGCCGCTGTGCTGACTGAGATTTGCGTTTGAAATTTGAGGTGTGGCATGTTGTTGTCTGAAACCGTTTCCTTATTTCATATGAAATAGGTTGGAGGGCTGGTGTGAAAGAAGTGTAATTTCATCAGGGTGTGCCTGATATTTGTAAAGTTTCTGGAACTCAACTGGCCACTACCAAAATCCGCAGTTGTATTTTATATTTCAATATAAAGTATTTTTATGTTCAATACTATCATATATTTGTAATCTCGGGTTGATTCTTGCGTACAATTCGTGAAAAATAATTGGCAGGTTCTTGAAACCGATGATAAATGTATAAGGAGGACATGATGATGTTCCAAAGGGTGTGTGAGGAGTATGAGGTACAGGGTGTGTATGTGTGTGTGAGAGCTGTCTGGACCTGTAGTGCTCAAACTGCCCCTCCCTACAACATGAGTCAAGGTCCTATCACTCTCTCTGGCTCACTAGTTGAAGCCACGCCGTGGCAGGCGGAAGTCCTTCTAGCACTTTGCCAACGAGTGAAGCGGATTGGATTGTCTGGCATTCCCCAGGGGATCAGAGTTCGACTGCTGTGTACTGTTTTTTTTAAGAATCCCCCTGATATGGCTACAGTTAAAAGGTAATCTTGTAGACTATGATTCTGACACTGCCATAGTGAGGGAGTTTGATTCCTGCTACACCTACGCCCATTGTGAAAATGTCTAAGATCATTAATATAATATAATGAGATGATAGCTGGTTTGTGAGTACTCAACTCTCCTCAATATGCTTGAGAGATACACTCTTTAGAAAGACACATTCTGGTCATCTTGACCTCCTTTAGTTATTTATGATTTTCAAGGTGACGCATTTGCCTTGCAGAGCAGAATAGAATATTGATGGTGACTTGTTATTTCTCTCCAAAAGGCCTTGTTGATGGTAGATGAAGTCAAACAAATATGAGAGAACATGTGCTGACTAATAGCTGTGTTTGCTTGTTTTGCAGGTATTCTGTGGAACCTGTCTTCCAAAGACAACCTGAAGGAGAAGATGGCCAAGGAGATTCTTCCAGAGCTGACTGATAAGATCCTGATCCCCCTGTCGGGCAGTGGGGACTCTGAAGTCACTCAGAGTGCCTCGGAGGCTGACATCTTCTACAACACCACTGGCTGCCTCAGGTACGGAAGTCCAACCCCCTGTTTACTTGACTTGCATTCTTCCCGTTTCTCACAGGTCTTTTCCTGTATTCACAATGTTTCAATGTTGTCTTTAAATGGATAATAATAATACTAATAATAATAATAATGACAACTTCATTTATATAGTGCCTTTCGAAACCTTGTTACAAGGTGGTTTACAATAAAAAAATATGTCGGTCTCTAACCTCTTGCGCTCTGGTGGAGCCATACAGGAACCTGAGTTCAGTGAATGAGAAGACCCGTCAGCAGATGAGGGAAACTCATGGACTGGTGGACGCTCTGGTTTGCCACATCGAGGGAGCCCTGCTGACCAACAAGGTGGAAGACAAGGTAAATCTAATGTATCTAGTTTGGCTCATTGAAAGATATTTTTTTTTATTAGACTGAAACAAACTTTTATTTCTTAATTTATTAAGTTATTTCCCTTTCTTGAAAAGTGTGTAAAATGTGATGTGCAGTCCCTCTACTTTGTGTGTTTCCCCCTCAGGGAGTGGAGAATGCTGTGTGTGTCCTGAGGAACCTCTCCTACCAGCTGTACACTGAGATGCCGCCCTCTGCCCAGCTGCGTCTAGAGGGACCAAGCAGGTCGCAGAGCGCAGGGAACAGCGAGGCCATTGGTTGCTTCACCCCTAAGAGCAAGAAAGCCAAGAATGTATGTACACTGTATGATTTATATGCTTTGACCTTGAATATAAGTAATGGTACTGACCCGACGGAGAATTATCGACCAGGAGTACGACCTCTTGGACCGTGGTAATAGGTGCATTATCTTAGTGGTTATAGACAATGCCTCTCATGCTGGCGAGTACAAGACCAAGGTTTGTGACTAGTCAAGGGGGAACAGGGGAGGAAGCCGCACTAACACAGCGGACACAAGTCAATGCAGAAATAAGAAAACAAAGAGAGTTCCCCTTTGGCAGCTAACTGTATTTTCACTTTGAACGCTATGGCAAATTATTGTTGTGCCCTATTTTTTTGAGAACACCATATTTTTCTACTTCCCCAGAGGAAGAACCAGGACTTGTCGACATTCACAGAAGTTGCCCGGGTACCCAAGGGCCTGGAGTGGCTATGGCACCCGCAGGTGGTGGGGCTGTATAACCGCGTGCTGCAGCGCTGCGAAATCAACAGCACCACCCGTGAGGCCGCAGCCGGGGCGCTGCAGAATATCACTGCTGGAGACAAAAGGGTAGGACAATCTCTAAGCCCATTGATGTGAAGCTTAAATTTAGCGTATTTAATATCTTATCACATTAACTTTTCAACTTTTCATCTCTCTCTCCCTCTCTCTTTCTTGGTGTGTAGTGGGCGTCAGTACTCAGTCGGGTGGCTCTGGAGCAGGAGCGCATGCTGCCAGTGTTGCTGGACCTCCTCCGCACCAACAACGACCTGGAGCTGCGCTCCCTCACTGGCTTCCTCAGGAACCTGTCGCGCCACGCCACCGACAAGAACGACATGTGTCAGTCTTTTTCACCTTTTCCCTCTCACCTACTCTTGAGCTCATGACTTAGAGTTGTGACTGTAAATGGATTACACACGTTTAAGACCCTGACAGCCCACAGTGAGACATAGCTACGAGTCATTTCTGTTTTCCAGCAAATCTTGAATCAAATCGTCTTTGTTCCTTAGCAACTAAGGTGGTTAACAACCTGGTGCCCAAGCTGCCCAGCGACGGCCATCAGAAGGAGCCATCTAGTGACGTGGTGGTCAACATCTGTGGAGCTCTCAATAACCTGGTCACCAGTAGCAACGTGGCTGCCCGGGACATCACCTTCTTTGATGGGCTTCAAAAGCTAGTGGCCATCAAGAACTCTCATGACAATAGGTGGGAGACTCATTGACGCTGTTTTCAACTTTTGCATGTTTTTTTTTCCATGTAAAAGAGGAAGAGCTGTGAATAATGTGATCTCCATCAATAAAGCAGTGGTTTTACATTTCCTCTTCATGTTTATAACACCTTCCTTAAAGCCACCATAGGCAACCTTTTTGTATTAATGTATTATCAATACCTTTCTACAGTTTGCACATTGTAATGTCTATAGGAGAATGGAAAAAATCATCATTCAGATCAGACCTCTTGAAGTCTCAATATTCAATATAAAAGTTGTCTGCTGCAGGGCGTGATCTCCCGCGAAACTGTGATGATTTGCTTTACGGCACAAGCAAGTGCGTCACTAAATCAGGAAGAGATGCCCATACTTGGAGTATAGTCGTTGATCATGCCAGCAATATACAGTGACCACAAGCAGTCTGCATGTCTTCTTTGTGACAGTTAGGGAAAATAAATACAGCAAGCAAACTGTAGAGGCAGCCAAAACCACCTTTTATAAGAAACTACCTACAGCTGCTTTAAGTTCCAATGTTGTATTGTGCTGAGGCATCTTTGACACGTGGAATAGCATTTCCAGTGTATTTTATTTCATGCGTGCTGTAGTATGTTTGTTCAGCCTGCCGATCATAAGCCTTGACTGTGCTCTGTGTGTTGTAGCCCTGGGAAGCTGAAGGCAGCCAAGGCAGCAGCCACTGTTCTCAGCAACATGTTCCAGTACAAAAAACTGCATAAGGACTACAAGCAGGTAAGCTACAAGGGAGAGGTTTAAAATGCTTAAATTATTATTTTTTTATCATCACAGTGAGACAGAATGTAGAAGGTCAGGTTCAAGTCATTGTTTTGTCGTGTTAAAGTATTGCTGTTTTTTTTGTTGACTAGTAATACAGTAAATACAATAGGTATTCAGTTGAGTAGCCATTGGCCCACACAGTTGCTGATATTTGAAAATGAAGGGATGACAGGTGGAGAACCATTCCGATGTTCCAAATGTGTAACTCAATCAACTTGGGTGTAGGCCACATCGCAGAAACCACAATGCTACCAAATTGTACAGATAAACTAATTAACAATGTACATGTAATATATATTCTATGCATTGTATTACACTGCAAACACATTCGCAAAATTAGACCCCCAAAACTGTATGCTGGTGAAGCCACCACTGTTGACTACTTAAGATGTGGGGCAACCATTATAAATGAGCACACAGGAATTCTGCTGTCTATTGTTCTTATCAATTTCATGGAGCTATACTGGATCCTAAAATCTCAATGAAATACACACTCACATACCAGTCAGAGCATATATGGTTGGAAATACAACGGTAGCCGATGCAGACAGAAACAGTATGATACATTCCATAATGTAAAATATTGAGTTTGTGTGTAGCTCAGTGTATATCTTCCTTTGCTTTATGTCTCTCTCTGAACTTTTGTGGGACTAACCATATCCCTAGAACTTTTTCTTAATCATAGTTATGAATTAGAGTTATAAAAACGGGTTGGTGCTAGAGCTTTCTGAAAAACTATTTCTCATACTCAAACACATTCTTGTTTTATTTCGGGGAAGAACCTTACACAGCTCACTCAACACTCACTTCAGTCTTTACTCCAATGTCTGACACAGACATTTTTTGGGAGGGGCTTGGTGCTGTTATTGTTGTAGCATGCAAAGGTGACCAAGCCCTCCTCTGGGTGCGGCTCTCAAGTGCTTTCTTGATCAGCAAGTCCCAACAGCCCAAAAAAGCCTTGCTCTTCCTAAATGTTTCTAAAAAAGGGAAGCTGCTATCAGTGATTGTGCTACTGTCAGCAATTGCTAACAAACCTAATATTGCTATTTTACCATGAAAATATTGTAACACGTTAAAAATTTAATCACTTGAGGAGTTATTTGACTAGTCCTATTGCTTGTATTTCAATCATCATATTTTGGGCTCAAGGGTGAATGCAATTTTTTTTTATTAATGGTTTGAAAATCTGTATGTCTGAATTGGCAGTCACTCTATGTAATAAGTGAGTTTATTCTACAGTATTACCCTGGATAACCCCTTTCCTTTTTGTTTACATTTTGATGCAGATGTTAGCCTAAACAAATGTATTTTTTTCATGTTTTACAGAAAGGGTTCACGCGACCAGACTTTGCAGAAATTGCAATCTAAAACGAAGGACTGCATATCTCCCTGCCAAATGTTTGGATGATTTTCTTTAGACACTTTGATTAAGGGTCTGCGTAGCAGACAGCTAATTCATCCACACACGGAATTTGATGATGAACTTTAGTGCAGTGCAAGTAAACATGGAGCTAATCACTAAACACTGATAATAATCAAAGTGTATCTATACTGTTCTAGTGTTTTTGAAAGATGTATGCTTTTGGTAGAATCAGGGATCTCTTCACCTACAGTATGAAACATATCCAGATGTAACTGCTGTAACTAGTTCTGCTTTCCACATAATGTCTCTCTCCCAGATAGGGCTGTTTATGGTGCTCGTAAAATGGAGACTTTGGGTCCCATCTTGTAGGCACAGCATAGCACCGTAGTAACAATAGCATGTCTGATTGTAGCCATTATGGTTCTTATGAATGGCTGAGTCGAATGCTTTATTGGTTCTTTGAACATCGGGTCCTCTTTTTCAGAGTAAAGGGTACCTTTTTTCCATTATGATGCATTGAAACGTGACTTTTTTATTGTTTGTAATTTCTATAGATATGTTATGTTTAAACAGAATAAAAGCAAATATATGTTTTAGTTGAATGTATGGATGTTTGGAGAAAGAAACTACTGAAATGTTGAAATGTTGTATAGAGAATAAATATTTAGAAGGTGGGTGAAATGTATGTACCTAATGTATGCCATTAACAAAAATTATGTCAGAATATCACTGCACTGGCTTCTAGATGTTTTCTAACAACATGCTACTGTTATATGATTTTCATGCAAATTAGGTTTTGTTACAAAGCTGAAAACACATGTTGCAACATTGATATCTTTAAGTGCATACTGCAACAGTTCCTTTTTCCTTTTTTTACCAAAATGTAACAGAACATATACTGAAATGTAACATTATGAAATTATAAATCTATGAATTATGTATATTTACTTTTGGAGGTATTTTTTTCCAACTTTGTTTTGTGTTGCATTAGCAAGATATTCATGCCTCATCTACATAATCACTTTTGCAACTAAGTATTACATTTGGACTAGGTTGCCTTTTTAAAACAAATTGTTTAAAATACCTGCAACAATGTTTTTCATATCTCTTTGCCATCAAAACTGCAGTAGAGGTCATGTTAGCAAGCATATCTTACTATGTGCTACAGCATGATGTTTTCCCTTTTGTATTTTCTCATGGAAATATTTGAACGTTAACTTTTTAAATAATTTTAAACTGCAAATGTCCAAAATGCATGTTTTGTAACTAATAAAGTCTCCTGAGCTTGGCTGTGAAATGGTTAAGTTGTACATTTTACAGAAGAATGGGAGTAAGGGCTGACTTGAGGATTGTGCGTTCCCAGTTCCTCTTTGTTTACATAGTTACTCCTGCTCAGACAGGTACAATACATTGCCCAACCCTCATATAAATAATGGCCAACTATTCTAACAAGTGAAAGTATTGCCTGATACGTCCATTTTGAATGTTTTATTTATCTTATCTTCTTGATTTGCATTTGCTCAGGAGGAAATAGAAGCAGTAGTATACACACATAGTAATTATTTATACATAATATTCATAAATATCCATCATCGGTGTGTGAGTGTGTGAGTGAATGGGTGAATGAGAGGCAACATTGTAAAGCGCTTTGGTTCCATTCCGGTTGAAAAGCGCTATATAAATGCAGTCCATTTACCATTTAAAGCATTTGAAAGACTAGAATAAACTGTATCGAAACATTAACATCAAAACAATGGCATAGGTACAATGATTTATCAAAAACAATCATTATCAAAGCATTGTAAAGGTATTGACTCGTGTAATACAAAAATATATACAGATAGATCAAACCAAATAATATGTGGACACTTCTTTTGTACAAAAGAATTATATTTCCATAGAAATATAGAGATCACTGACATCAGATGCGTTCATTTCCCCTATAAATGACTACACAGGAAATCACAGCATGCCTTAGAAGTCCTCAGTAACCAGGCAGTAGAAGTCTGTACGGGCTCCATAGTTGCGTGAACCGAGGTCTGACACGTCAATGTCAGAGGGTTTAGGTTCCGCCGCTGGGGCAACGGGATCAGGGAGGATGGAAGTATGGGTAGCCAGAGCCTTGTACACAGGGAGGCGCAGTCCTGTCCATGCAGGCAGGAGTAAGATTGTGTACGAAATGTTATGTCAGTAAATGTATACAATACTTTTACTTTAGGGTTTTACTGTCTGTCTGCAGGCTACTGCAAAACAATATAATCTTAAATATTGGTAGCAGACATTTTGTAAACAATTATAGACACCAATAATATTTGGGGAAAATGTGAAAGTGAACCTCAAAGGGGGTTTACCTAGGTCTCCAGCAGGGTCAGGATCTGGCCGACAGTCCAAGTAGTCTGGGTTCAGTGTCAGCATTGGGTCCTTGTCATCCTGGAGAAGGGTCTGGGGGTCCCCTACTGGCAGGCTATGGAACAGCACCCTGCGTGGCATGGCTAGGCCCAGCTCCTTCCAGAACACTGACGATGGAATCTGGAGGCAGAGAAAATAATCAGCCTGTGAGCAGACACACCAAACATGGATCAAAAGGCACCCTAATAATATATCTAGCGCAACATAGCCAATTTTCTGATGATTAGAGAGAAATGATTAAACAAAACCCGTTCCCAATCCATTTGGCCAGAGGAAGCAGCAGACACATGAACTGAGTTGGACCTTACCACAGAGTTGTGCCTCCAGGTGAGGATAGTAAGGCGATGCTGGTGTTCCTGTAGCTGGTGGGTGATCTCTGGATCCATACGTTTGGACTGGCCCTCCAATGTGATGATGATGGGCCGATGGGAGATCTCCAACAGGTGTAGCAGGCCTTTTCTGAACAACAAGACACAGAGAAGGGATGGTTACAGTATGCAAACTCTGCCCTCGTGTGGCCAAAAAAGGTCATTTTATTTTGCATTTCTTCAAATGAATTCTCGTCCACGTCTCTAGAGCGATACGTTGTGCTGTTAAATTAACCAGTTTTTTTCGTAGATGAACTTCTGACTGACTTGAAGTCGTTGGAGCACCAGTCTTGCTCCAGGTAGGCGTGAGAGAGCACCACAATGAGACGGCGACACCTGCTAACGTTCATAAGCAGCTCTGCGGATGGTTCTGAGGACACAAGAGCATTGTGGGTGAGACAAAGAAAACAATTTGCATTGTTTCATTTTAATTCAAAATCACAGTTTACCTAAGTTTGGAGGAGTGTCAGAATATTTGGAAATTACCTGTCCCAGGAAGGATGTCATTATCATTGAGATTCACCTTATGGCCATTTTTATTTTCCAAGTGAGGTTTGAGAATAAAATTGACAAACTTTCGGTCGTAATCATTGTTCACATAGGAGATGTAGGCATCCCACATTTTACCATCTGGGAAAGAGGGGAGCGAGAGTATACTGTTCAACATTGGGCATCTAATCCTGTGATCTTAAATATTTGAAAAATCGTCTATAGCAAGCCACTCTATTGGTGTCTCACCGTTCAGTTCATAATCTCCATAGACATTTCTGTACCACAGCTTGAGGTTGAGGCGACACTTGGAGTACACTACACCAGCTATGGCAAGAGCCAGGAGGAGGATGATGGCTCCAATCACAGCTGCTATGTGGTTGGTTGGGTGGTTGGTCAGGTCTGGAAAATCACAAACAATCACTGATACACACACAAACACCTTAAAATCCAAACTCAAAAGGAATCACACACTGTAGCAAAGTTTAGAAAACTCATGATATATAGCCTAAATTGCAGTCAGAAGCTACTCCATAATGTGCCTAGATATGGTCTTACTACCATTATTCAGGCTGAAGTTAGTGGATACGTTCCTCCCCTCACAGGTGAAGAGTCCGTAGTCTGCCTCCTCTCGCAGAGTGACTACCAGCACGCTGCTGACCAACAGCTTATTCGCCTGTGGCGACCTGCATACCACACAGGTAATAAAGCTTTAAGTGAACATTCTTTGCTAAAGAGGAATGCCTTTGTCTGTAGTATAAAATGTACATCTAATTGTAGAGATTTGCACATAACGAGAACTAAACCTGCAATGCACTCCGGAAAGGGATCCTGGAGCAGTCGTGTGGTCATGGGTTGGTCTGGATGGGCACAGGCACACCCACTGGGCATACATGCCCACCCATTCAGATTGCCTTCTTTGTGCATACATGTGATATTAATGAGAACCCAACACAGCACAAAATTGGCTGACCCAATCACATTTCAGGATATTTTGGCAATTTACGTGTGCACATGTCATTCATTGTTTACGGTGCTGCTGCTGAGTCTATGATAAATAATGAAATGTGAAGCTTGAAATTGGATCTTTGTTTGATCTCTTGCTCTTACTCTCAGCCTTTCTCATTGAAAATTGACTAGCTAGTTACCGCACATTGGTGGCAATAATAGAAATGGCTAAACAAAGCAGTTTGTTAAAATTGTTGTGCCTGTCATGTCTGTGGATTTAATAACTGAGGCCATTGTCTAGATCTGTGTGATTCATTGATATTGTATGTTCATAATGTACAGTTCTGACCCGCCCAATTTATTAATTAACTTATTTATTATTATAAGAGATAAGAATGAATTGTTGATTGAATTAAGTAATTACCATAAGGGTGGGAAATGTTTATCGTTAGCATTATCTTGAGGATATTTACTGGGGAATTTGTTATGTTGTTTTGTTTGCGAACCTGGACTGGGGTTATAGAGCCGGCAAGATAAAATGGCCCTGCCCAGCTATGTTCAATCAAAGTTACGCACGCTCTTGCAAAATAAAAAAAAAGGTTACATCAATCTCTACTCTTGGCTTGATGATTTCACCTACAGCCATAATATCATTTAAATTGCTACTACTGAGTGGAATGATGCTAGATAATAGGGATTGACGATACCACAAATTTTGTTTTCGATCCGATACCAAACGATATTATGTCAAGTATCCCGACACCAATACCGGTACTTTTATCTTTTTTTTTTACATAAAAAGGATGATATCTTTGTGATTTCTACTGTTAAAATAGGTACATGCGATCATAAAACAATATATTTGAAAGTCATTACATCAGTTTTAAATAAACTGCAAAAGTGATCTGTTTTCTGTTTAATAGCAGAAAGTATGAAACTTAAGTTAAGTTGTTCTACAATGTTCCACAAATGCTCAGTTCAACTACTAGCTTTATCAAGCTTCAAACATTTCAACTTAATTTTCTGGGCTAATCAAATACCCTTAAGTGAATGCTGTACCACAAAAACTACTTTTGACTTTGGTTTTGTCTGCCTGTTAGAAAGGCCATATTGCCGCAACAGCGTAGCTGTCTCGTAGTTGTGACTGACTGACAGCAAAGCGCTGCACATAATGCATGGAGGGGAAGACAGGGCGAAAGGAGAAGTAGTAGATCCTATGATACAAAATTACAAAAACATTTATTCCTTCACTTAAGCATAAATCTAATAGATATATGATTATAAAACAATGCTGGTTAAAGCAAACACTTGGTCTCGATAGTTATACATGAGGATCGATTCTCAAAAAATAAACTTCAAGGGTAATAGGATCGATACTGCAGAATCGATCCGCCCATCCCTACTACATACATACTTTTTTAATGCTGAGAAATTGGATATTAAATAAATCTTGTATGCATTTGGGCATACGGTCGACAGTCTATTAGCCTGATTTTCAGAGCTTGCTCACTGTGATTGGTACTGGGCCCAACCCTTTATCTCCAAGTCCATCTACACATACATTCCTGGCTATATGCTACTGTCCTGGAGAAATTTAGTTTTTTATGTCCTCACGTACCACGAGGAAGTACTCTGAGGGTACATGCTACTGTTGGTGACAGGACTCCCATCTTTACTCCAGCGTAGCTCCGAGTCACAGGCCAGCTCTGTGGGATTCCAGGACAGGAGAGCGGTGCAGTTCAGGAATACAGTGGAGCCCAGTGTCTCAAAAAGCCTGGACAGGCCCCCGGTGGGCTGAAACTGTGGAGCCTTCAAGCACTCGTGCTCTAAGTGAAGACATAAGCCACACAGACTATAAAAAAGTAGAACCAGATACCTTCTCAAAGCTGGAATGGCTATATTACAGTCCTCCTTATGCTTTCAGTGAAAGGGCCACCAGAACCCATAAAGTACCTTACATTTTATGCTGTTAATTAATTACTATTTGATGTCTTCAATGGCTTTATTAATAAGCCCTTACCCGTTACTGTGCATTGCACAGTGAATGAGTATTTGCTGTTATCTTTGACCTAGTAGGTGTAGTTTATTATTATTTTATTTATTTATACATGGGTAACCGACTGAGACTGGGTCTTATTTCTAGTAGTGCCCTGTTTAAAGACAAAATTTTATTTGTGGACTAGAAAGTACGAAGTTGTCTAACATTGTCGCTAGTCATGGGAGTTTGGAAATGGGTTTGTAATTATTGAATTCACTTGCATTTATGTGGAGTAACCCCCTTATCCCCTTTATGTGAAGGAGTAACCAGAGCTGAGTTCCATATTTTGGCGATCAAACCAGAAGAGAGTATTAAATAAAAAAAATGTGTCTGCAACTCTGCACCCATAGAGCTCATACACTTGGAATTACATAAGGCATGAACACACAGAAATGTGGGTATTTATTTATAAATAAAGTCTATATTTCAGCATCAGCTCTAACAGCGAATACATACTAAGATTCCTCATATTTTCATATTTGGCCGTGTGGGTTCTGTACGTAAGATTTAACTCATTACATGGTTGCCCTGGGGGCTGAGGCTAAGAAACTCCTGGCAGCAAACACAATTCTTCATTTACAAAGGAAATTTTGAGCCAGGCCTAATGCTTTGCATTCACTGTGTGATGGTTATGCTTGTGACACAACAACTGTTGTTGGGTACACATTGAGAGAGGGCAGGTAAAGCTAGTCAATTGGAAAGGTGAACTTGGGTTTTAACTGGATCCTAACTACAGCTCAGTACAACTCAAGCTCAACACAAATTGGTTCTATAGAGTAAGAAAAAAAATAGGCACTTTGTTTAAGGTTGGGTTGTTATCATGTGATCTGTTAGAATGTATCAGAATGGTTTCTTTTGGTACGGCATTACAAGATGCAAATAAATTTAGCTTTTTCAGTGAAACCTTGCATTTGACCGGGTAATTGTCTTCACGGGTTCACATTCACAATATAAACACATAGGCCTATATTTATACTGATGTAAAAGCAGCACTGTTATGATATTTAAAGCAAGAGTACACCCATTTTCAATCTTTTGATATGTTTTTCATCTGATACCAATGTTGTATTTTAAACATTGTACCGTCATTTAGCATTTCGCAATCAAACAGCAGAATGTCAAACGATGAGAACGTTGGGGGTCCTTTCTGAATTTTTTCGCCCCGCCGTTTTCAGCCAAGGGGAGAGCGTTTGCTGGTTCTAAGTTTGATTTGCGCAATAATCTATCGGCATTAAAATTTAAATGCCGGTGGTCAGACAAATATGTGAATTTCACTTCCATTGATCCTATCACCCAAACTTGTTCAATATACTTACTTAATTTAGCCTAAACAGCAATGTTGTTTAAGACAATCTGTGAAATATCCCTTAACACTTTCAATTGCAGGGATGAAGGAAAGTTAAAATAAACACTGGAGGCCATCTCAGCTTGTTTTACTTATTCCTCAGCCCACTCAAACACTTTTTTCCCACCAATGTCTTGTGATTTGTCCTTCTATAAGTACACCCAATGTTAATAGGCTGTAGCACTGATGTCACTTAGCTTTTGGCATTGATAGCAGTATGAATATAAATCTACGAACCAACCAGTGTAATACTATAATTTATTTTCACCTGAATGGAAAACAGATACTCTGTCAAGGCAGATTGGTACATAACTGACTGGACCACAGGGTAAATATTATAAATGTGCACTATAGTAACATTATCAATTTAAAGTGTAGGCCTATGTCTACTTCCACAGCTGTAGTTACCTTTTAATAATTGTAAGGATATCATGAACTATACATTTCGCTTACTTGTGTTTTACACAGAAAAACATTTGGGCCATTCCTGATAACTGGAGCCTTTTAATGTCCCTAGGAAATCCTTCATATTTAATGTAAAATGTACATTTCTTTTATTCAGAAAAGGCTTCAATGGTTTGATTTAAAGCAACTGAAGGCAACTTTTTTATATTAACGGAATATCAATCAATTTTTTCTGATCGCACATTGTAATGTCTTTTGGAGAATAAAAAAAACGCTCTTCAAATCAGTCCTTTTGAAGTCTCAATATTTAACACTAATTTTGTCTGCCACTGGGCACGATCTCCTGTAAAACTGAGACAAATTGCTTTATGGCACAAGGAAGTGCGTCACTAAATCAGCAAGAGATGCCTATGCTTGGAGTATTGTCGTTGATCATGCTAGCCATATGCAGTGACCACCAGCTTTCTGCATATCTTTGCAACGATTAGGTGAGGGAAAATAATTACACTAAGCACACGATAGGGGTAGCCAAAATCATCTCCTACAGATAAACTGCCTCTAGTAACTTTAAGTTCAGGTATTAAGTTCTTATCATATAAACGACATCTAATATATATCATTTTGTGTTTATATTGACTTAATTGTACATTAATATGTACGTATTTGGTACAAATGCGTGTGTATGTCCCCATCATACATTTTCAACTTTTACAAGAAATCTTTCCCATAAAAAATTTTTTTAACAGATGTGGGGTGATTTACTGCTCATACCCAAAATTGTTTTCCACCCTGTTAGTTTTTTTTCTCCTTTTAGAAAATTGTCCACACTTATCATAAGAAAATGTCCAGGCAATAATGACATAACTTAATAGAGGGAATTCAACTTAAGAAACTGAATTAGGCTAAGTATCTCTGTTTAATCTTTTTTAGCCAAGTTCAATAACGTCAACATCTTAGTCACAATCTTAAAGTTGCACCCTTTTGAGCTACTTTATTAAGAATGTAAATTACATTTTATATTTTAAAAACGTAATTTATGTAAGAACCGAAATGATGTTTTCATGTAGGGTCCCATGCTAGGTAGATAGACCATGGTCACTTGGTCGCAGAACTACGGCTAGTAACATAGTGTAAACAATTGCCTGCTCTCATTTCCTTGTTTGACATTTAAATTGAAATGCATATAGGCTAATTTCCCTACTACCTGCCCGGAAGGAATGATCTACCGACTAGGCTACAATACTTAAAAAACTAAAAACTGGTTTTAAAAAAGCATTTTCTAAATCCAAAACAAATGAGCTGCATTACCTTCAGCATTAACTGGAAAGGTTTGGTCCAAGGTGATACATGCCAGTAGTAGGTGAGCGACGAGTTTCGAAGTCATAACCCACTCTTTCTTCACCTTCTCGTTTCAACTTTAAGGGTTGTTAATGACTTAAGTGCCTTTGATGTTCTACGATTTTGATAACTTAAGACTGACCAGCTTCTGAACAGCTTTGCCTCGCGCACCTGTTAAAATGTCACAGCTCTTTTGGCTACGTGGTATCACGTGATAGGACGAAGTCCAACTGCATTTGAGGCGAGCTGTTGTGTTCGCTTACCTGAGGCATTATCCAGGTGGCCAGCATATCACACACACAAAAAAAGCATGAATCGAGTATTTCAGAACAAAAATTGTATTCCCAGCTAGGTCAGTTATACTTACTAGAACTTATTTGCATCCTTCACTAGTCTAACGAAAACCAAACAACAAAGCACATTCTTACAAAATAAAATGTTTATATCACATATATAAGGGAAGCAGTACATTGATCTTGAAACATTGTGTAAACAATGTAAAACAGTATACCATAAAAATAAAGTATACAAACTATAGCCTGTACAGAAAATCACAC